>KV748857.1:0-10176 GCA_001692915.1 Glonium stellatum | reverse complement strand
CTATAAGTACGCCGCACGTTCTAATATATACCAAATTACCAATCCGTTATAATTTATTCTTATAGCTTTCTCTGCTTTAGAATTTGTTTTTATTAACTCCAATAGTAGTTCTAATAATTAATCTAAAAGGACTTAAAGTTTTAAAAAGACTAGTTTATACAAGTAGATATTATAATATTATTGCAATAATACATATTTTAGACTCTTAATAATATAAATATAATAATTGGTATAAATATTCATTCGTTCATTATTGGGAGCACTAAGCCATTCTATGTTCGAGTGCCCGACGCAGTCATCTACATATTATTTGGATAGCCCATTGCCACTAAATGCATTAAATTCTACCTTACAGCTACTGGAAACCCTTTTCCTGGCTTTAATGACAATCATAGCGGCACCCGATAGCGGCCTCTCTCGCGCAAGAGCTCAACTATATACAAATCTAGTGCGGCAAAGGTGTTGAATATCCGCTAGACTAAGAGGCCCACACATTTCCTACCATTGAACGTTTACAAGGAGTTTAGAACAGCTGTGTAGGCCGGTTTAGGCGCAAAGTTCGAATCGTACAGCAACGGCGTACTGCTGCTCCTCCAGTTATCCGAATCTCTAACACCCCACACCGTAATGCCGACGCAGTTGTTTACGTTCAAGCAGGCCTGGGTAACAGTGACATAGTCGCTCACAGCAGCTCCGGCAATGTCAAGTTCTGTGATTGCGCACTCGCTAACAACTGCGCAGAGAGATTGCAACGCACCTTGCACGCCAGAGGCCTGCCCCGCGGAGAGATGGGTCTGAGAGCCTATACCGTCAATGGGAACGCCGTTGTTCTTCCACGCTTTTACATTAGCGACCATAGCTTGGGTTTTGGCATAAGAAGCCGTATCGAGACTAGTGAAATAAATCGCCGTCAGAACAACAGTACTACACTAAAACTAGTATTAGGAAAATTGATATACTTGTAGTCGTTAATGTACAATTTAGCATTGGCATCCGCTGCCCTCGCTGCTTTGAAAGCCTGAGTAATGAAGCCGTAGCCAAGGACGTTGTAGAAAACCGACGAACGCATCGAGCCATCTTCGTTGAAGACTTCGTTGACGACATCCTATGCCATTAAAAATGAGTAAACTTTTTTCCCATCCATGCAAGAACAGAAGGGACGCTTACCCAAGCATAGATCTTTCCCTTCCAACGGCTCACCAACTGGGTGACATGGTTCTAGAGAACGCTCGAAAGAGTGCTCTTGTCCGATATCGAACTGACCCAGCTCGGCAACTGAGAATACCATACCGTCGTATGGCCTCTCACAAGCTTGCCGCTCTGCTGCGCCTAGTTTACAAGGTAGTCGCCACCGGCGAAATTGAAGCTTCCACGAGAGGGCTCAGTAGTATCCCACTATGAAAGAGCTCTTAGCATATGAAACAAAAGACCAGATTAGTGTCTTACAAACCTTCATACTGTTCTCTGGTGTTACTTGGCCAAACTGACCCTGAATAATCACGGCATTACTCCCATCTGTGGGACGATTTTGGTCAGTCACAACACCGAAATACTTCTTGCCGTGGCTAACAAAGCGGTCGTTAAGGCTCGTACTTGCGGCGGCTGCAGCGGCGGCAGCTTGCGCAACGGCCGGAAGCGCAATTGGAGCTGGAGCTGCATTGATAACTCAAGAGAGGAACAAAAGTAGAACAGTGGAATGCATTTTGAATATTCTTAGGCTTAGGGCTCTAGGAGTAAATCTCTAGTATTTCTGTCCAACAAAAGCTGTGGTCACACAAAGATGGCAGACTATAGCACGTTTTATATCCTTTCTACAGTCTTAACTACCTAAACCGAAAATGGCAGGTAGCTAAGATGAAAAATTAAGACCACAAAACGGGCAAAGAGATTTCAATTCCGGCGTCTCCATAACCGGATTGCTATGGGGGCACTCGTGTGGGGGGATTATCGAGGTGTTCGCAATGCTAAGCCACATAAAATGAAGGGGCTCTATGGGCTGCTTGGTAGTGGGCCTGAAGCGCAGCAGTAGTACCGTTTTGTAGCGTTATTACACTAGTTCCTATATATCTGGGGTAGCACGTGCAGACTAGGGCAGATTCCAAGAACTGGGAAACCAGGCTAAATAAAATCTGGGGAACCCGTTAACAAGGCGTTAGCTCGACCCTAGATTTCACTATTTTGCCGTTAGGCTAATTGAGTGGCGAGCACTCTAGAAACTTCCTGGACGAACGGAACTGACGACAACTATGCCTAGCCGAGACCGACCTGTCCGGTACTAGTATTGAGAATGCCGATTACCTTTGATGGGCTCCTATCTCTCCATAACTGACGATACCCAAATCTATTCATAGAAGTTTTTAGGAGCTATCACTAGCACTTTGCCCGCTGAGTAGCGTGCTGGCTTGTAGAAGCCTAGTCGTATGTATTCAAGGTTAGGCTAGTGGCTCAAGCTCCCCGCAAACCCGCTCGAATAATGAATTACGATGAATGCTACTAAGACCGCTTAGGCTACGTGGCGTGGGCTGATTACCTCGGAAGCGGAGCAAAGCGAATTGTTTGATTGACCTCCGAACATTCAAGATGAAGCTTTGCGGGTGATAGAACATTTTGAAAAATTTTCACAGCAAGGGGTAGAATGAGATACTATAACTAGGCCAAATAATAGATTAAAGAGAAATAAGATAGACAGCATTTCCTTCCTCCGCCACTAGATGTTCCTTCCAATTTTTCAGTCCAACGCCGATTTCATAGCCGCCCCCGCGATTCTGTCGGTGAGAATTTAGATTAAGTCTTTCAAATTTTGTAGTCATCCTGAGCATTTCTAAAGCTGGTCAACTCATTCATAGCTAAGCCGGAGGCATTGGTCGTCGTTTCGTAGAATAACAATTCCCCGGCTTGTATAATATACGATTTATCCCACCCAAGATTCTTCAATTGGACAAAAATGAAGATATACACAGTGCTAGACTAGAGCTCCCTATATAAGATAAGTCAGCCGTTCCCTTCTTCCTCCTCTCTCGTAGTCACTGAAGACACTTCGGGAACATAGAGCACCGGCCTAGGGTAAGCTCTTTTGAAGTTCTCGTGGGTCCAGTCGTTCAACCGGTTAATCCTAATACCTAGGCCTTTGGGGCGGGGGAACTTGTTTTACCACAATCTACCCCCCGAAACCTAGAGGACTTTGGCTGTCATCGCTGCAATGGTGCACCTGTAGTTTCAAAGTGATGTATGGTTATAGGCTTCAAGCAAACTTGGCAGGCATAGCTTGAATGGGTATTCTACAATATTTTCACAAATTCAAGTAATTCAGGCCGCGAGCCAGACACCAGACTAGCCAAAGAAGGAACATTGTTCTAGGTGATGATTCTCGTGGTTTTTACACTTCGTCCATTGCCCCGGTTTGGCCATGCTTGCCCTCTATTCATACTCAGCCATACACGATCCTCTCAGTTAAGTAACCTTGTGTATACTCGTGTTTGTTTCGCGATTCTTGGTAAGACTCGGTTGCATAGCGAATGCGTAGATGGAACTTTTATTAGGCGAGAGCACTGAATTTCGAAGTCATTTTGTAGTATGAATGGTCTCACTAGCGTATGCAAGGTGCTGTCATAGTGGGACTGGGCGAAAATCGCTTTCTTCTATGCATCCGTTATAGTAGATCTTTTATCAGTATCATCTCAAGGCCTTTCTCATGTCTTTGCAGTGCTGTGGGATCGGCCACACAAACTAGTAAAGAGACCAATTAGTAGTATGTTTGCTATTCGAGAAGCTGGGAAAGCTTTGCAGACCTTCAGGGGCTTGCGCTTAGTGGTTGGGCTGACGAGGGGCTGGGGCTGTGCAAGTACATAACACAGCCTCACACGAAAAACTCAAATTTCAGCGGCTTACCCATGCGAGTCTTCTAACTTTTAACCTCACTCAACATTAGTGTTCGGTGTTAAGGTTCCTCTGCCAGCGCGCAATATGTCTTTCGGGTTCGCGATTGGCGATTTTATCGCCGTAATGGACCTTGCCTGGAATCTTCACCAGAATTGTTACAAAGTACTCCAAGACTCTCCTCAAGAGGTTAAGGAACTCTCCCGCGACCTAGCCACCATTTACGGAGTATTAAAACACATCCAGGAGGATTGGGAGTCCAGTGATTCATCCATCAAAGCACATGGTGAAGGTCGAGAAAAGTTGCTACAGACCATGGTTACGAATTTAAACGAGACTCTTAGCTCACTACAAAAGCTCGTTTCAAGCTTTCATCCTCTAGCTTCAGATGCGAGCATGAGAAAGCAGCTCCGCGAAAAGCTGAGGTGGCTATCAAGCCAAAGAAAGATAGGCCGGATTCGTCAGGACATTACATTTCATATTTCCTCTTTTAACCTAATCTTAGCGTCCATGGGCAAGTAAGTCTTAGCCGGAACCATTATCCAATTGACCGTAGTTAACTAGTGACTACTAGCTCTTCTCTTCAGCGAATTGAATCGGGACTCCAGTCAATGCGCTTGTCATCCATTCAGTTCTTCGAAAACTCGGACATAGGATCATCCTTGAAACCACAGAGGGCTTTGCAGGTAGAAGAATCATATGATGAGGAAGAGTCTCGAAAGGACAACCAAAGTGATTGTGCTGTACTTCAACAGAGTCCACCAATCCAACGGCCGCATGATGCAAGTGAAAAATCGGCAAGTCGGGCCGTAACCCAGCGACTGAACACAACTACCCTACCGCAACAAGCCGTTATTGCTCTGATCATAATAGGAAATTGCCAAAATGCTTGTTACCAATTCTATAGAAATAATGCGCTGTGGCGGACGAAGTTCTCCAGTAAAGATAACGCCCGCGCTCCGAAGCTATTTGAACTTCCAGATGGCCAGTCACCCAGTCACTTTGAGTGTTTTGATCTTGCGCAATGGATTGCCAAAATTCGACATGCTTGGCTATCACGACATGACCAGCTCGATTCCTGCAGTTACCAGGCTGTGCGTAACCCTAGTAAATTTACTGAAGCCATGCAAAAAGCAGGGGTGGTTCCATCTCTCCTTCTTCCATGGGGCGGCCTTGATACGGAAAACTGCGAGCAAGTACTTGAGGATGCCATTATTTTCTGTGATCATCTCAATGCATGGGACTCGAAAGCTCGATTGCAAAAGCTTCTTGCAAATATTAGGAATACAACGACGGAGCTTGATTTTAACCACCTGAATCCTCGGTCTCCTCCAACAATTTTCACTTCACCAGCTGCAGGCTCGATGACGCCAGCATAATATCCTAGGAAGCATGGCGATTCGGCTGGAATAGAGAACGTCTCTAGGAAAAGAAGGGGTTGACCTGGCCGTATACTCATTTCGCCCGAGCATATGGTTAAGACGGGTCTGACCGGGCTCTCCTTTGGAGAACTGGAATGTCTTACGAAAAGATTCCGGTACAACATCCGAACTACTCTCCTGCTACATGCTCGATCCGGGCCATCTTAACAGTTTTACCAGAATGAACAAGCGGAATGGAGATATAACAGTTGAATCTTCCTTACGAATACCATAAAGTGTGTGGGTATGATGGGAAGCGGTTTCTTATCGCAGAGCATTCGAAGAAGACCAGATCCGACAACTAAGGTGTCGGAAATACAATAGCGCTTTATACAGATGTTGAAATGTTCCTCCGCAGACTATTGTAGAATCTCCTACTTAGAGAGCGGCGGCGTCGCTACAATTTACTACTCAAGCTTTCTTTCACTATAGTATTATAAATCTGACCTCCATTACGAGCAAAGATAAAACATTTCTTAGCAATAATAGCCCATCCGTCAGACCCAAAAACCCATTAGTAGCATCAAAAGTTTCGAAACTAGCAATATCCTGCGCCTTGCCAAAGGGAACAGGCCGATGACGATTCTGCATAATTCCCAACACAGCAGCAGTCACAATCCTTTCCAGGGCGGCGAACTGCGTGCTACTCAACCTGGCCAAATCGGGCGGGTCCAGCATCATGGCACTGCCCCCCTTAGCACATTATAAGGAACTCCATCGGTCGGTTGCCCCCTGATATAGCATGCAGAACGACCCTTGGCATTCCGCCCCGACCGTCGCTGCCTAAGCATCTAGTCGTATTATTCCCCGCCATCGCTGGAGAACGCCAGCTTACAGTATGCTCTACCGTTATCATGTCGGTAATCTGCGCTTTGCCGTCTCCGCCGCCATGGTCCGTGGAACGAATCACGAAGCTCGGCACCCCGGACCCCGCTACGGAATCCAAACCCACTACCAAAGTGCCCGCCTGAAGCCTGCTCCTGCAGTCTTGGCCCTAGGTTGCCTTCGTCGTTGCCTTGCCGCCCCCACTGCGAGTACAGCACGCCGCCAAGCCGCCCGTCTGCCTGACAGCCCGCGGAGAGAGCGCGGCAGGCAGCGTAGGAAGATGATCTCTGGTTATCTAATTGATTGATTCGCTCTGATTTTACCAACTAGGCTGAAGGAATTTCAACTGCGCTCATCTCCCGGTTGGAAATTCTTCTTTTGGTTCGCCTCGCTACACATTGTGGCGTTGTGGAGGTTGGTGAAGGTTCAGCTGGAACATCAAACACCAATGGGATATCACGCCGCAAGCCTCTGCGTCAAAGCATGGGCAGTTGCGTGAAAACAGGGTTGATACGAAAGAACTGCATGGGATGTTTCGAGGATATCGCCAACTTTTGCTTCGACTGTGTTAGAGGTACATGTAGAGTGTGAGGGCCAGAAAATAAGAAGCGATGGGGCTTCGAAGGATTCTGCAGGTCTTAAGTAAGCGGCGCCGGACGGGAGTTGATGCAACTTGCCATTCTCTTCGGTATTAACATCCTTGGCCGGTAAAAATAGAGAAAAGAACAAAGCGGTAGACGTCAAAGATACGACACGCGACTCGGGTATAATACACTCACGCGCTGGCTCATGCGCTGTCGGGGAGCCGGATGGTGGTGGCTGAGTCTAGGCATTAGAGCTTGGTCTTCGAGGCTTGGTCTTTGAAGCTTTCCTAGGCAACGGGCCACACCCAAAGAGAACCTCTCTGCCATGGAAATGGGTGTATAGTGAGACTATACATAACCATTCTCTTCGTTCAACCTGGGTGGGTACAAAAATAATAATGTACTTGTATATACATTTAACTAATTCTTAACCTTATTGAGATCCGTAGCGGAGGTGACACGGTCACTAAGTCCGTTCCATGAACTTTGACCAGCTAAAAACAGACGTTCTAAAATGCCCACCGAAAAACTTTGGGATGGTCCAAAATTAGCAGCGCCGATACACTCCATACGAAGGCAGAATGAGCAGTTTGACGCTGCTAGGTGAGGCGAGTAGAATGGGATGCCTAATCCAAAGACGGAACTAAAAGCCATCAGGAGGAACCAAAGCTAGTAAAGAATAACTAGCGTGGGCTTTTTTCCCAGCGCTGTTATAAAAGAGCTTGGCATTAAAAGAACAAACATGGAAAGCTCTGCAGCTTAAGGCTACAGAACCGCGAGGATCCTACCAAAGCCAGCTTCTCGCTCCTGCATACGTCTTGAGCATGTTGAAGCGTACGTCTCTAGTTTCCTTGGCAGTGATAATTTCCTTGAACGTGGAGATATTATGGTAATGTATTTTCTTCTGCACTTAGCTCGTGAAAAACTGGTTCCTTGGGCTTGCTTGGTTCAGGCTTGGGAGCGCTATCTTCTATTTCAGGCAATCGCCCTTCCGGACTCAATTCCTGTACAGACCTCCCGCCAATTTCATGCGGAACCTGTACCGTTTCTGCTCGCTGGGTTATGCGTCCTCTCTTAGAGGATTTCCGGAGCGCTATGTACGCCAGGATTCCAAGGAGGCATGTGCCAGCAACGCCACCGAGAGTGCCACCCACAATTACTCCAGTATGAGAATGCTTCTCCGTTGAATGAGTAGTGGTGTTTGGAGTGGTGGTGTTAAATGTAGTATTTGATGTAGTGTTGATAGGTGGGATGAATATATCCTTCAATCTAGGATCATTCCACATAGTAGGATAGCGACCATTTGCAGTATAATATTTAGCAATTACATCTGGGGGTACGTATGGCTCGGCAGAAGCGTTGTAAAAATTGGTCCATTGCAACTCGGTCATGTCGAATACCTTTAGTCCCAGAATAAACGGGTCGGTATCGTTCATCGCAGCAGCAGGGCTCGGTGCGCTAGGGTTGAGTCCTCCCACGCTGATTAGTTGGCGATTGCCGACAACATGACAGGTATGGTAGATACGCGGGTCGGAAGGACTGTAGTTAACTTTAAACCAGGTGAACGCAGGTAGAGAGAGGATATAAACGTCATCGCGAAGAGCATTGGCGTCCATCTGAGCTTGTCCGCCACCAAAAGGGCCTAGCCCGGCTTGTCCAGAGTATAGAAATATCTCTTTTGTGGCACTTAAGATTAGTTCTATGAGTCACAGCTTCGGAGGGAATGTTATACCGTAAGTACTATTATCCCCGCCTTGAGCGCCTACCAGGCAAAACCTGTCGCGCTGATCTGGCGGTATGCCCGTTGAAACTTGATGGTACCAAGTAAGAGTCGATGGATCGTAAAGGCTAATATTAATCATCGAACCCATCAGTCCCTCATCCGGAAGGACCGTTAATGATGGCGATATCGAACCGCCTAGAGCAACCAAAAGCCCAGAAGAGCCCCAAGAGGGCACATATACCATACCACCATTGAGCGCAGTGCCATCAGCCGAATATCCCAATGCCGAGCTATTAGACCAGGCTTTTGAGGTGAAGTTGGAGAACTGCAGGCCAGGTACGGGAATGTATCCTTGAATGTTAGACTTCTGGCTCGTTCGACTATCCGAGAGTCCTCCTAAGTTAAAGCCTCCTATATCCCCATAAGCTGATAGGCCATAGGCAGGGCGTGTGAGACTATTCCAAACTGTATCCGAACTCTCGGTGAGCTGTGTCCAAGTTCCGCCACCTGAAGTACTAGGGGTAAACGCCCAGAAGGCTTCTAGAGGAACAGTCGCGCCTCCGACCCAAGGATTACTATAGCTGTATTCTCCGCCGTAAGCATATGCAGTATGCACTGTCTTTTCCACCCAAAATTGTGGAACGTTGAAGTTGGGACAGCCGCCTTTATCGATTACAATTGTTTTGATCTCATCCGTCGCTGATGTATTCCGCAAGGTATGAAACGAAACTGATAGGTCAATTGCTAAGGTTCCGTTGTCTGGTCTCCGGCTAAGTTTTGCTGAGTGCTTAGTGCAACGGATCAAATGGACATACGAATAAGCTTGGTTGGAGCCCCATTAAGCCATACAGTCTCTTCACCTCCGTCAATATAGAGAGTCTTGCCTGTCACGATAGCTGCAAAACCCAGTTAGGCTTTTTAACCAGTAATTTGACAGAATGAATAGCATACATCCATGTAGAAATCTTCGTATGGGGTCATCAGCTAATTGCTGGCGAGAGGATATTTTCGACAAAGTAGACCTGTTTTCCGACACTTGTAGGAATGCAACAGCCAGACGGAGAATGCCCAGCATATAAAGCCAAGCTAAAGTCACCTTCACTGAGTGAGAGGTCATGCTTGTGCGCCAGGGAGCTATTAGATGGATAACTAGGTCAGGGCTCTACAACCAGCAAGGGGGTGCATATCAACTTGGGGGTATAGCAAACGCTGTCCGACGCACCGATAGAATGTCTAGACGAAATGCCGCCCGCTGTCTTAGCTAAGAAACAGTCCTCCAATCCAGCCCTTGGCACCCGGTACGAGATCTGAGTCGGCGTTCCCACAGTGCTGCATCCATTCCAAGTAATTGCCAGCCTAGTCCCAACGCTATGGCGCAGCGCAGACTAGTTAATTAAGGTTATCCGGAGGATTCACGCTTGGCCGATGAGCAGATAGGGTAGCTTTAAGCTAAGCTTATCTAAATGCGTCGAATCATGCTGGAGACGTGGTGGGTTGTGAGAAGGCCGGAATGCAAGATTGTCCAGGCCCGGCGAAAAGAAGCTCCAGGGTTCGCACAGCTTCTTGGCTTACAGGCCCGATTTCATTTTTGGGACATAGAGGCGGCGGCTTCAGGCATCATTGATGATAATTGGTGATAGAAGATGGTAATAATAAGGCGCGTGAGTTGGAGATGGCTGGACACGTGCCGTGTCACGCAGAGGGGGCTCGCTTGCTTTATCTCATAAATCAGACGCTCCGTAGAAGA
>KV748856.1:0-15108 GCA_001692915.1 Glonium stellatum | reverse complement strand
ACGCCGCTCCAGTCCAAATAGATCACTGTAATGGATTACGGAGCTCTTTTAGACTTAGAGGATACCAGTCATCGAACACCTCTATCCTATGCATCAGAAAAGAGGCACGACTTAGTGGTTGAAATATTATTAAACGATATTCAAGTTTCTCCGGACTCTAGGGACTCGGTTGGTCTGACGCCGCTATCATGGGCTGCAAAAGAGGGACACGAGGCAATAGTAAAGCTGCTGCTTGCAACATGCAGAGTTGACCCAAACTCTAAGGACGAGGACGGTCGGACGCTGCTATCATGTGCTGTAGCAAACGGGCAGGAGGCGGTAGTAAAGCTGCTGCTTGCAATAGGTAAAGTTGGCCCGAATTCTAAGGACGAGGACGGTCAGACGCCGCTATCATTCGCTGCAAGAAATTCCGACAAGGTGATGGTTAAACTGCTAGAGCCTTAATGTCGCGACCAGTTTGCGTGGAACTTCCTCCGGGGTGATTTCCATAATAAGTCTCTGACCTAATCTCAATACACTACTTTCACACTCATCGATGTTCCTATTGATGGCTCGGGTGGGAATACATTGTTTCATCTAAAAAGCTACCGGTAATAAGAAACATTACTTTTGCCTGGATTTGTGTCGCCAAACATCGGAAATCTGCCCTCCGCCAATTTTCCATCTAGGTAAACTAAACACTATCGAAAGAACCTACCGTCACTTTATGGAGACTTATATTTGCTCTGCTGGTAGGGACCGAATTTATGGCCTAGTGTAAGCCTTGTCTCTGGTGCGAAATATAGCTGTTCCTTTTAGCCGCAACTCCACACTTTATGAGTCACTTGAGAGACAGTAATGGAGCAAGCGGCAAAGATATATACTTCAAGAACATGTTTTATTTTGTTACCAAATCTAAAATCATGACGGCATAACTCGTGATGGTTCCCTCCGTATAAGGAACAATTTTTGCGTACTGTCCAAAAACCAATCTACTATGGCGAGCAAAAAAAAAAAGGACATTGCTGCCTATTGCACAAAGATACATGATTATGACAGAGATCCCAATACGACAAAGGACAGGAAAACAAGAGACCCAGGATATGATGCAGATGGACGCCAGAAGTGGTATATTCGATGATGTGTATTCTATCCCCACAAAACGGATCAATCGAGTGATCAGTACTTCATTACCTTCGACTCGTTGCTGCCGTTCAGCCCAAGGCGGCTGGTCCAGCTTCTCTGATGCAAACGACTATGCACTAGTCAAACATCTGATTAAGCTTCTCTCAGCTACCTTTTTCTTCAATTACCTCCAGCGGCGTTTGACAGGGAGTTCGGTGATGAAAAATAACCTTCATTCATAGAAATCGACATAGATCGCCTCATTGTCCCCCTGCGACTCGTCGATATCCTTGCAAGGGCTGGGTTGATTTTGTTCTTCCTCTCTAGCTCTTGTGTCGCTTCAGCTGACTGAGATTTCTTTAGCACAATTCCGGGAGTGATTGGCAGTGGTTCGCTATCCTCAACGAGGTAAACCCGAGGGAAAACGACGAGCAACTCCTCGTCCTTCCCCAGCTCGGTGATCTTAGCTGAACCCTCCTCTTCAGGGACAGTAGTGCGCTCCCCAAAGGTAAGTGGCTCCCATCCATAGTCCTCCACAAGTGCGAAATCGGGTTCGTATCTCTGGGTAGCGTGCTGCACGACTTTCCAAATATCGGATGCTTCCTGAACAACTTGCTTCAATCCTGCTCTGAAAGTCTCGTACTGGGCCGCGGAAAGCAAATCCTGAGCATACGCTCCGACCCCACCGATAACTGCTTCTACCCTCTCTTCACAAATCTTGGCCTGATCCTCTGGGAACATCGATAGTAGGATAGAGCGGCAGTACGCTTCCTTCTTGCTATCGATGATCGCCTGTTGAAGTAGGAATTCCCGAGCACCGCTTTCCTCATCGAGAATGTATGTCGGTTGGAAGATTTCTCTGTCGATAGTCCTTGCAAGGAGTGCGAGCATGACAGCAATACGCATCTGCTTAGCAGCCGCAGAGTTGGATAGTGGAAGTGGGACGCGGTGGTGGCCTGGTCGGGTACCAATTTCAAGCTCCTTGAGTTGTTTCCAGATAGCTGACTTCTGGGAGTGGTTGTTAGCTAGATGTCTCTTAGTGATAGGGTTATACATACTTCGAATGATTCTTGTGGGAGATCTTCTTTGAAGCTTGATTCCATTAATTTGGACGCAGATTTCCACATGCCATCCAGCTTCTCGATCCTTGGATTTCTATTAGCACCAATAAATGCTGCTCTTTGGTGTTGCGATAACTTACAATTCCTCTCTGTCTTCCTCACGGAGTTCGGCAGAGAATGATTCCAGACCTTTGATCTTATTTGTGACCTCATCCAATTGTCCACGTAGAGAAACATTGGCCTTCCTTTCGACGCTTAAGTTATCGCTCACTGCCGCAGCGTGTTCTTGCTCGTCACCCAAACGTTCTTTTAGGTTTTCAATCTCGCTGCCCAAACGTTGCTTTAGTTCTTCGATCTCGCCACCCAAGCGTTCTTTTTGTTCTTCAGTCTCACTGTTGAAATGTTCTTTTAGTTTTTCTATCTCAGCGTCCTTTTCTTCTAGGCTGCTCTTTAGTTGTGTCACTTCGTCTTGAGCCGCTGCAACCTTCTGCTTCTCCCCCTCCAATGCTGCCTTGAGTTCATCGACTTCCTTCCCCCAGGCATCCCTGTCCGCCTGACACTCATCGGCAAACTGTTCTTTTTTCTCCATAGCCGCCTTCAAGGCACAAGAATCCGCCAACAGGTCCGATTTGTCTTTTTCCAGCTTTTCGTAAGATTTTCGATAATTCTCTAGGCTGCCCTGGTATATTATATCATGATTGATTTGCAATTGTTGCATTTCGGCGCGTAGTTCTTCTAATTCGGCATCTCTGTCTTCGAGTTGTTGCTTCAAATTCGTGGAGGAGTCAAACACGCCTGCAATTTCTTTAAAGCCATCACTTGATGTTATGGCCTTCAACGCCACGACAAGATTCTGCATCGACGGCGATGAATGGGTTGCCGTTGTGGGAGAGGGCGGCGGGGTTGATGCCGCTAGGTCCATGGAGCTCCTGATAGGGCCAGGGCCCTTAGGGGCTTGTTGTAGAGATGTCATGATGTATTGGATGTGAAGTCTTGATAGCGTAGTCTAGATATAAAAGAAATTGAAAAAATAAAAAATTTTAAGATTAGGTACGAGTGTATGAAGCAATTTGGAAAAGTGAGGAGCGTTTGGGTATTTTCGCAACCCCTCATGGGGGACCCTGAATAATGTAAATCCTCAGACCTCCTTCACGGATTAGTGAATTCGTAATAGGGCATCCAATCGCCCCTTGCGGCCTCCAACGACTCATTAGATTTTCTTTAGTTTCAACGATATGCCCCGTTGGTCTGCATTTGCGAGACATATCCGCCTATAGTGTTGTGCTTGCTTGGAGCCTGAATGCCATAGCCATGTATGCGAATAGATTCGGCGGCTTACGCCTTCAAGACGCTCCTATGAAGGCCATGATTCCAAAGTTGAAGGGCGCTGGAAACACATGGCAAAATAATATTGAAGCGTGGACATGGCAGATTGGTGTAGGTAAGTCAAATCACCGGGGGCGCGGCAGGCCTGGCCGTGCCGCCTTAGAGAAATTGTAAAAGAGCTGCATGAGTTCGAAGCGGGAGAGGGCGCGTAGCCAAGGCAGAGGCAACAGTTCCGTCAAAGGCGTCCCATCGTTGCTGCCAATGTGGCGTGTGCATTGGAGACAGTTGTGAACTGGCCATTGACGGACGGGACACCTGTAGCTGCGATCTTAAGATAGGTTGACACGGTTCTAAAAGACATTAAAGCTCAAGACGTGTGATTTGAGAGATGTTGGCACCGGACACGTTGACTCATTCCAGCTTGCCAAACAGCAAGTTGAAGATATCATGAAGCCTTCTCATTCAGCGTTCGCCTTCTTCCACAACAGACGCTCACGGCAACTGTCACCCAGCCTTTTAACGGGACTGAGGCGCCCAGTTTTCCGATTGCCCAGACCCGTAGTCCATCTATATCCCGCCCGCGTCCACATGCGTAATGTGAAACATGACGACCCGCGAGCGACGGGTTGTGAGTAACACTTGCCTGCATTCTGCATATTGACCCCCGCACTATTAGTTTCTTGGGGCTAGAAACTAAGGAGAAACTTCTTCAGCCCATTTTCGACTATAAAAACCGGTGAGATGGAAAGGTGGGGAGACAGCCTGTTCGTTGGCTAGCCTGTTCTGGTCATGAGAGCCTGTCTGGCAAGCTTTTACTGGCAGAGTTGGGGAAGCATAAAGTGGGACGTGCAGCTTGTCCGACCAATCTGTCACTGTCTTGATCCGTGGTCATCAGTTTCTAAAAACTATTTGTGTTTTAGAAGTGACTATGGCCATTAATTCGCTGTCATAGGAAATCTCATCACCGGTAGGAATAGAAGTATAGAGTCCATTTGCCGGTCTTTTACGGCGGACTAAATTCCATTCCACGAATTCGATGAATACTGGACTTAACATCGGACCAACTGATTTGGTAGCTTGTTAAGCTAATGGAATAATGCCAGTTGAAGTACATCGGGGCCATAAAGACCGCAAATCCATTCCTGTCAACTCCATTCCCACTGTCTAATCATGCCTGAAACGCCCCCCATGACCTCGTTTATGCTAGCAGAATACGAAGAGCCCAAAATTTCACCACCACCGCATGGTATCTTCTAGATCCTCAGATTTAATCGTAGGTGATTGGGGTATCAGTTCCCTCTTGATGAATTTGAAATTCCGGATTATTATTTGCGCCGCTGAAGTTACCACTTGGTGCTCATAGTCGTCGTTCCTCTCTAAAAGGAACTTATGTTTAGCAACTGCATCTCTAAACAAAGGCCTTAGAGACAAACGTCTCTAAGCCTCACCAGGACGCTTGGTGTTGCAGCTGACGATCTTGACCCTGTCCGCGTGGATCGGGTTGGTGTTATCTAACTTGAAGTTGATATCTTTGATGATAAACGTCCAGACGTCGTCGCAGAACCGGTATGTGTCAAGATGACCCTGGACAGGCGCATAAGTCAGTGAGCCGAACAGACAGCTTGTACGCATCTGTCCAGATATACCTTGAAAGTCAGGCGTGCCTTGACCTTCTCGGCGAGAACATCAGCGACTGCCTTGTCGAAGTTTGTTAGGATCTTCATCGCCAGCTGTGGCTCGATTCGCCGCTCGCTGATGAGGTCGTCTAGCGTATCTGTCAGAGAGCCTCCTAGGCTACGGAATGTTAATATGGTTCATGTAATTGCAGTAGTAAAGCTATCAATCAAGAGGCTGTACCTGCTACGCCGGTAGAGCTCGTAATACTTTGAATCCGCCATCGTAGTTGCTGCGATGAGTTCGTTGGAGAGGACAGAGTTGGAGGCGCAGCGGATAAGGTGAACCAAGGCACCCGGTTGCGGCTCTGGATGACTAATGACCGATCTAGCAGCGGCGCGATCCGCATCATCAGCTTCTATCACCAAGGGAGCTCCAAGCCCAGTCAAATTCCTTACCTTCCGATCCTCCTTGAGAATATCTATCGAAGATGGTTCTCCAATATGGCGTGGGTGGTTCGACACTAGCCCTGGGTGTTATAGGACTTTGTGAGTTGAAAGGGATGAGGACGATAGGCAGCCACTGATTGAGAGCTAGATATGCTTTTTAATGGCGAGGGCGAAGCCTTCAATGTGTGGACTTCGTAATGAATCCTTCTGGATTTTGACTGACAGTGTTACTCTCAGGTCGGCCAATTTCTTGAGAGCGTTTCACCTTACGCGTGGGCGGACATGGGCATTGGGCTATGTATCGGGTTATCAGTAGTCGGAGCAGCGTGGTACGCATGATTGTCTCGACCTTCAAAGACAGTTTCATTACTGACGAAAGCTATTGCAGGGGAATATTCACAACCGGCGTCTCCATCCTAGGTGGAGGTGTGAAAGCTCCTCGGATAAGGACGAAGAATTTGATATCCATTATCTTCTGCGAGGTCGTTGCCATTTATGGTGTCATTATGGCGATTGTGTTCTCCTCCAAACTCAAGCCCGTTCCCGAGCAGGACGTCTATTCGGGCAACAACTTCTATACTGGATATGCGTTGTTTTGGGCTGGTATAACAGTGGGGATGTGCAATCTAGTGTGTGGTGTTTCTGTTGGGATTAATGGCAGCAGTGCAGCACTGGCTGATGCGGCGGACCCAAGTTTGTAAGAAACACCTGATGCCATGTCCAAATATAGTGAATATTACTGATATTTGTGCGCACAGGTTCGTCAAAATCCTGGTTATTGAGATTTTTAGCTCTGTCCTCGGACTATTTGGTCTTATCATTGGATTGCTGGTATCAGGGAATGCTCCGGACTTTGCGTGAAAGGAGCTGCACTTGTACGAAGGATAGGATGGAACACACCAAAGGATGTCAAAGTTGGTTCAGCATTAGTCGCCTGGGAATAAGGATTACAGGTAGACTTCATCCGCGTAAAGCAGTCAAACTGAGGGCGAGGCGCAACATATGCCAGTACTCTGAAGAAGCATGGCTTCAGTCTGTATATAATTTCTTGTAGCATGCATGTATCATGACGGGAATCTAAAATACATTTGTTATTCTATTACGGCTGATATCTATATTTTAGTTAATATTTCAATCCAGAAGTTACTATGGTTAATTAACCATGCAGAAGTATGACGCTGGTGAGTTAGCTTCAACCGCCTCACGTAAAAGTGTGAGGATAGCTGTTGCGCGATTTCGGCGATCTCGGATCTTCTCACCCCATTGCTTCCCTCATCCTCGAACATGAACACCAGCAAGCTTACAGCCGCCATACTAATTGTCTCGGAGACTGCATCGCAAAATCCTTCTTCGGATAAATGCACTGCCATTCTCCAAGATGTATTCAAAACTGCTGGGAATGATAAGTGGGAAGTATCAGCCACGCAGATAGTTCCAGATGACGTTCTTGAAATTCAGGGATGCATAACGACATGGACGGATGGAGAAGATGCTGTTAATCTAATCATTAGCAGTGGTGGCACTGGGTTCGCTGTTAAAGACAACACCCCAGAGGTAGAACTCCATGTCCGCCTAGATTCAATGAAACATAACTGATAATGGAGCAAAAAGGCCGTATTGCCTCTTATACATAAACATGCACCAGGACTAGTGTAAGTATTGTGACAAATCGATTTCCACTTTTCCGTGGGCCTAATACTCGCCCAGCTACGGAATGCTAGCTGCATCATTATCGGTTACTCCGTGTATGGTTTCCTTACCTTTTTTTGCTATGTAAACGCGCTAATGAGTTCAAGTTGCCCTTATGTCAAGGCCTGTTGCTGGCGTACGGAAGAAGACTCTGATACTTACGTTGCCTGGATCTCCTAAAGGCGCAAAAGAGAATTTAGAGGCAGTCCTAAAGCTATTGCCTCACGCCTGCATACAAGCGGCTGGCGCTGATTCACGTGCCATTCATGTTGGAGGGGTGAAGAAGCTGGAAGCGGATGCTGGCGTCCAGCCCGGTGCAGCGTCAGTAATAACATCCAAATCCGAAGGTATTTTATTCCACTCATTTGAATATCTCCTCTCGAATCGCACAGTAAAACTCTCATTTTGAAGAGCTTCTTGGAGGCCATATTGAATTGACAGCATTCTATCATTCTCTAAAATAATAATAAGTTTCATTGATGACCGATATAAATCCTAGGCGCACACGGAGGCCGTCACCACCACCACGGCCATGGGCATGGACACGGGCATGGACATGGGCATGGAGGGCCTAGAGCTCATACGGATCCTGATTCTCGCCCGCAATCGAATGACCCAAATGCGGGGCCTTCTCGTAGACATCGGTCCTCTCCGTATCCTATGCTGTCCGTAAGTGATGCATTAAAGTTGATCTTGGAGCATACGCCTCAGCCCACGATTCAAAGAGTGCCTGTCGACATGGCTCTAGGCGGATCTGTCTTAGCGGAAGATGTGAGAGCTGCGGAATCTGTACCAGCTTTTCGCGCAAGCATCGTCGATGGCTATGCGGTAAGTGTTTTATCAAGATATTCCAAGTCTCTACTTCCAGGCCGCACACTACAAAAAAGACCCTCCCCCACGTAATGAAACTATTGCAGCCCCCTAAACCCCTACCACGGTTCTAGAAAGTTACAAACCGCTATTGCTATGATTATGTCTTCATATCAAGTCTTACAAGCTAGTAGGTGAAATTTCCAAACTCGGGCTCTTTTGCAAAAGGCGTTTACCCAGTAGCACTCGTGTCCCATGCTCAAGCCGGAGAAATAGCACCCCTGGAAGAAGGTCAGATAGCCCGCATAACAACAGGAGCACCACTGCCCCCGGGCGCAGATGCGATTGTTATGGTAGAAGACACCGTTCTTAAGACTAAGACCGATGATGAAAAGGAGGAGAAAGAGGTGGAAATTCTCACCGATCAAATCAAGCTTGGTGAGAATGTGAGAGAGATTGGTAGTGATGTCCGGGCCGGCGATCTCATTATGAAGAGGGGAGAAGGGATCACTGTAATCGGAGGAGAATTCGGCCTCCTAGCTTCTGTAGGTACTACAGAGGTGGCGATTTACCGTAGGCCTGTTGTTGGTGTACTCAGCACTGGCGACGAAATCATCCCGCATGATAGGCCCGGCCCTTTGAAGCTAGGAGAAGTTCGAGATACGAACAGACCGACGCTGATTACAGCCGTTCGAAGTCATAGATTCCAGGCGGTCGACCTCGGTATCGTATCAGACAAGTAGCCAACTCTTCCCACCCCTCGCCAATCATATAGCTAACCAAGTTTAGGCCCGGAGCTCTAGAAGAAACGCTACGCGCCGCACTCCGCAAAGTCGACGTCGTGATCACGAGCGGCGGTGTGTCGATGGGCGAGCTCGACCTGCTCAAGCCGACCATTGAGCGCTCACTAGGCGGCACAATCCACTTCGGGCGCGTGAACATGAAGCCCGGCAAACCAACCACCTTCGCCACCGTGCCCGTGAAGGACGACGCAGGCGAGCGCGTCACCAAGGCCATATTTTCTCTGCCCGGCAACCCGGCTTCTGCGGTTGTGACGTTCCATCTTTTCGTGCTCCCATCGCTGCACCAAGCCTCTGGCATTACGCCGGTTGGCTTGCCACGAGTCAAAGTAACGCTGGATGACGAGATTCGATTGGATCCGCAAAGGCCTGAGTATCACCGCGCTTTGGTTATTACGAAGAAGGACGGGCTACTATATGCTAGCAGCACTGGTGGGCAGCGTAGCTCGAGGATCGGCAGCTTCAAGGGCGCGAATGCGCTTTTGTGCATGCCTGCCGGGAAGGGCTTTATGGCGAAAGGGGAGAAGGTCGATGCTTTGCTAATGGGCAAATTGGGTGAGCTGGAAGACTGATGGTACTGGCATTTTGTCGATATCTCTTCAGGGACTTTCCAAATTTGAAGTGGGTGAGATCTGGGAAATGAGAAAGGAAGTGCTATAAAACGCTCGGAAGACGCTTAGTTGTTTACAAAATCACGGTAACTTCATTCGATCATGCGTGGCATCAATCTACCTAAAGATAATATTCGAGTGAAATGCTAACCTGGAGCCCCGTTAAAGCGATCTATAAATACGCTCTACATGTCTTAGTTAAGCCAGGACACTAATAGAAATCTCGAATGCGTCTAGCACCCGCCCAAAAGTATTAGACCCCATAGCTAACTACCTTCACGAACTATACCGCGTCCCTAGCCACTACAAAAAACAGTCGAAACCCCTCAAGCCTCCAAAACAACCCCAAATAACCCACCAAGCCGTTCATCAGCCTCAACAAGCATCGCTACCTCCTTCTTAAAATCCACCTCCCGATCCTCCTTCAACACCGCTGCCAACATCTCAACACACGTCCGAAGCTCCCGCCTCACTCCTTCCAACTCCTCCCCTACCCCTTCCCCCTTGCCCTCTCCCAGCTCACCCTGCTCGCAAATCCTAACCCAACACACCGCAACCCCCTTGAGCACCTCGCCCCTATGCAGCGCCACTCTCGGCCACGAATTCAGCAGGACCGCCTGCAGGGCCCGAGCCGCGACGCTTAGCAGCGGCGGATAAGCCGGGCCGAGCGGCTCGGCGAGCACGCCCGAGAGCAGCGGCACGACGTGCTGCAGGTGCTTGACGGAGGCGATTTGCAGGGCGTCGAGCAGGGGGATCAGGTGCGTGAGCAGGGTCTCGGCGATGTGGACGTGTTCGCCGGCGTGGGCGAAGCCTGCGAGGATGCCCTGGCGGAGGAGGGTGTCGAGGAATTTTTCGCGGGTGCGGGGGGAGGAAGACGGGGTTTTGGTTGCGGGGCGGGAGGGGGTGGAGGTGGAGGTGGAGGAGGAGGATGGGGGGAACATGGCGTTTGCTAGGGCCATTAGGGCCGGGTAGGCTTTGTTTAGGAGGGTGACGGATTCGTTTTCAGGGGTGAGAGATGGTAGGTAGGTTAGACATGGCATGAGCGCTTCCTCAAATACGTTTCCGAGCCCGGTTCTTGCTAGTAGTGCAGGTGGAGTGATGTTTAATAGCATTGTGAGCAGTTCGCATCCTGTCGCTTTCCACTCCGTGTCTATATCATCGAGCATTTTTAGAATCGGCGGAACAATGAGACCCCAATTTGTCTCGACGCCTTTAGAGTCTAGCGTGCGAAGGATCCAACGTAAGAGGTCTAAGGCCCATCCATAATGTGGATCTTTCCAAGGCTCTTTAATAGACGCGTCGAAATTAGGCGTTTTGTAAGGCTTGGGCTGTGTTGCTTTACGGCCCGCCGCTGTGAGATTTGGATGAGGTTGTTTCTGTGAGGAGGCAAACAGAGGGCGGATGGTAAGCTGCAAGAAATGGGCGGCGAGACGGGCAGGGAGCTCACTGTTATTTTCCTCGCGTCTCGTCTCATCTTGGAGTTTTGTCTCGTTGTGTACTTTCACTGCTTCGATTGCAGCGGCTCGGTCTTTGACTTCGGGGTGTCGTAGTTGCCAGGCCATAACAAATTCCAATGCGTCTTTCATCCAGGGTCCCGGGCGTGCGGAGAGAGCTTTCGCTAACTCTGTGCCTGTGACTAAAGGTTTATATGCGCACGCCTCGAGGATGTCAAGCTTGATTAATTGAGAGAGAAATGTAGCATAAGATGAAATAACGGCTATGTAATTAGGTTAGAAATAAACCAAGTAAATTCAAGGTTAGTACTAACTCTCTTTTGGAAATGATCCGAGTGAGACTTCATATAATAATGAGAATAGAACCTGGCTCCTCCACGTTGGGCCCCAGTGTCGGATCGCTATTCCTAATGTATCTCTTGCTGTGGAATCTTCGCCTTCTTGTCTTCGATGGGGATACTTCAGCTGTGTAACGCATCGATCTTTTAGGGTTCGAATTTTCTCAGAATGTTCCATCGAAGATGTTATCACGTTACATATTTTGTTAGGAGCCTTAATGCCCTCACGAGCGACTACCTGGGCAGTGTAAGTTGTTTTCCCACCATTTTCAGGGATATCGGATATTGGAGCGTCGGCCCATGGAACTAATGCTGCAATGATCCAGGCCAGATATTTCTCCTCCGGATTTCTGAGAAGGGTTGATGCTACTACTGAAAGAGTTTCTTGGTCGCTGGTAGACCGTAAAAGCTCGGAAACACAGTCATACGCAGGTTTTAAGTAGGAGATATCAGGCTTGTAAGACACCTCTTTCGTCGGATCGGTGAAGATGGTGTCGTAGAGACCAAGCCGATCGATGAGCGCCAGAGCCATGTATGGATTTGGCCCCTTGAGCATCTTTTCTATCTCGATGCCAACTCGTTCACGACTAATCTTCAATTTCAAGGCGTTTTTGATGTCTTCATTTCCCATCGCTTTCTCTGTATCTGGGTCGATGCTGTAGTTCAGTCTACTCGCGAACCGGATCAGTCTCAAAACTCTCAGGGGATCATCCTTGAAAGTTTGATATGGCTCTAAAGGAGTTCTAATAATCTTCAGTTGCATGTCTTGGAAGCCTCGACCTGTGAAATCCTCAACAGCGCATTTTTCAAGGTTGTAGAACATGGCGTTGACAGTGGCATCGCGCCTCATTGCGTCCTCTTCTGGTGTCCCAAATTCCATCTGGGGGTTGCGGCTATCTTCAGTATATGTTTCTTTTCGGAGGTTAACAAGGTCGATATCCAAGCCTAGAATTTTAGTAGTGACCGTTTCGAGGTGCTTTGACTTCTCCGGATTTGCCTCAATCTTGTGGAGGCCGTATCCAGCGTCTCTACTCTTCCCGCTTCCGTTGGTCTTAGCACCAGATTTAGCTATTCCGTATTTCTCGGAATTTCCGGGGATCCCGAGATACTCTTTCATCTTCAATCCAAATTGGAAGCCAGTCATTTTATTGATAGCAACATCAATATCGTGACTGCCCACACCAAGTAGCTTATCCCGAACCCATCCTCCAGTGAAGCGAAGCTCGATCTTAGCCTTTGCGAGTTCATCTGGTAACTTCACTTGGGGATCAGCAGGTTCGGGTACGGACGTGTGGTCGATATATTCGGCTACATCCAACAACAGCTGACGCAGGGTAGTTTCAACCTCGGTAAGTTCGAGAGTGTGGGAATCAGTGTTCGTAGTCATGGCTCCGCGAGGGTATATTTTAGGCGGAGCTTGATGTTGAACTTTTCTCCGTTTTGACGTGGGTTCGTCTTGAGGAATGGGAGATGGGCGTCTTTGCAAGGACATACAGCGAGAATGGCTGAATAAGATGTGTTTAGAAACACAGGAAAAGGCCGAAGGTTTTGAAAAAGAAAGGCGTGAGGCGAGCTCACGACGAAGAAAATAAGAGAGAAAAAGGCTTGAACAAAGGCTAGGAGTCATTCATGAGTGCCTAGATGAGGGATTACCACAGCCTATATTATTTATGCTACACGTTTTACGTGCTTAGAGCGGTCACAAAGAAGCAGATCAACCGAAAGCAAAGTGGAAGCGTCTTTAATTCATTGGTGGAGGAAGGTGGTGGTGGTATAGCGGCATAGTGAGGAAGATGCAAATGGTCAAAATCTGATGCGGGTTGGTGTTTGTTCCATCAATACAGTAAGTTTCAAGGCTCGGCCTCGGAGCTTCGTCACACTTTCAACGTCCAGCTCAACACCGAACCCCATAACCCGCCAATCCTCCATTATTACTACCCTCAAACCCCCCTCGCTAGCCTCTTCCCATCGCCACGATCCATGAGCCGTTCCTTAGCATTCGCGCGCACATATTCTCCCAGCCGGGTCCCTCGTCGGAGGCTCCCATGACGCCTCCGCAAGATGCCTCACCTTTTAAACCCGCTCAGTACGCCGATTTACAATCCTCGGTAGTTTTGCCTAAGCGGAGACAGTCACCCAGCTCCTCTATAGCCAGCCTGCCCTATAGGCGATCTAACCCTTCGCTCTCATCACTGTTCGCTTCGACTGCATCACTCCCGTCATCTCGCCCTAGCTCAGGTACTGCCACTCCGCTTGCACAAGTCGCTCCTAGCTCAGTATTTTCTCCTGGCTCAAGAATAAATGGAACTCGATCTCCCGCAAATTCGCCAACAGGCAGACCAGATGAGCCGAGGAACCTAATATTACGCTCCTTTGTGCCTCATGTAGCCGTGGTGGCGTCGGCGGATACGGAGGACATAGTAAATGCCAAGGGGTTCACCGGGGGGCTTTTGGAGTTACTCAGGCCTTTTGGAGAATCCGTTCCTGGGAAAGTCACCATCAGGGATAGTGTTGGTGCGAGTAGGAGCTGGGAGGATTTTGGGATACGATTCACTGGAATGACAGATGGGTTGGGCTATCCGACAGTTCCTGGAAGGGGGAGTACAGAGGTTAGGTCGGAGGGCGCAAATGGCTATCGAGATAGTGGAAGAACGTCAATAAACTTCTCGAGGACTGGGGGCGATATTGCACAGATTGAGGAGGCCGTGGACCGTCATTTACAATACTCTGAGCTGCAGTCACACGACCTGGTCTCGGACTACTTGAATCATAAAAAGGAACCTTCGCACACGGACAGTTTAACATCGCCATTCTATACGCTTTACCTACGAAGGCTATTATCAGGACTCCCTATGACACCGCACGAAACATTTGCACATCCTGTAGCCTGCATAATTGCAATAAGTTCTAGAAACCCCGCACCAATAGAAGAATTACGGCGCCTATACGGTAGCACTAATACTGGGAACCACAGATTACCCCAGTGGGTAAATAACGAATTTCTTCGATATTATGTTCTCATTCACGATGAAGAGCATAGCGATATCACAAAATCAAATGCGCTTTTCGAGCAGATGAAGCGGCATTTTGGGTTGCATTGCCATCTTCTTAGACTGAAAAGCAACCAATGCATACCTTCCGATGATGATAGCACTAGGCTTCCCCTTTGTGAATGGTTATCTGCAGCTGAAGAGCTTGCGGAGATCCAGAAGCGAGGTATTTATCCCTTCCCTTACGAAATGAAGTTTTGAACAACCAAACGAAATCTCTTATTGTACCGAATGAATGTATAAATTACTTACACTTCGCACAGAAGCTGCAGACGACATCACAGATCCGACTCCCTACCTCTTCGACTCGGATGTGACTGCCCTTCGCACTTTCGTCCGAGAGCTTGTCACCCAATCCATCATCCCCACGATGGAACGCAACACAGCCACCTGGAACGAGCAAATCCTCTCCCGACGCCGCGGCATCTCTGGCCGCTTCATGTCGCTCTCCAAGCGCTGGACGCCCTTCTCCTCAACCCGAACCTCCTCGCCCACCTCCAGCTCCTCTAGCTCCAACTACGACTCCCTGCAAGGCTTCTATCGCCCGGACGCGCCCGAAGCCCTAATGCGCAAACTCGCCGACTACGCCTTCATGCTCCGCGACTTCAAGCTCGCCCACAGCACCTACGACCTCCTCCGCACCGACTTCACCAACGACAAAGCCTGGCGGCACTACGCCGGCGCCGCCGAAATGACCGCCGTCTCCGCCCTCCTCATCCCCCTCACAACCTCGACCCCACTCTCCTCGACCTCCTCTCTCGCCTCCACCACCTCCTCCCTCGCCTCCTCCTCCCCGAAACCC
>KV748854.1:0-16866 GCA_001692915.1 Glonium stellatum | reverse complement strand
CCCCCCCCCATGCGACAAAGGTGGGACAAGAACTCTAGAACGAACCCTTTTCAGGCAATGTTCAGCTTTAAAGGCTATCATGGTAGCCACGGATGCATGGAGGCATGGCCTACAACCCTACAAACGCTGCGGCACCAACGGTCTTACATATCGCTTCCATGCCTCTGGTCTGCATCACAGACATCCTCCGCTCCTTGGGCAAGTCTCCACTTTTTTGCTCGAGCCACTGAAAAGCAGTCACAGCGTCAACCTCTTTACTTCGAAATGCAGCGTCGTCATTTGTACGAAGAAGGCATCCGGCGAAGAATTGGTATTCATTCTAATGCTGTTCCATAGCTCCTCAATGCAGCACGGGCTGAACTTGTTATCTTGATATGGATTCAAGAGCGACGCTAATTTTTACGACGCCATAGCCTACTCTGGGCGCGGCCCATCCAACATCCACTCTTCCCAGCACTGCGTCTCAGGAGAAAGGACTCACAGACCCCATTTTCGCGAAATAACAAGGTAATGCTGTCCAGATCTCTCTAATTGTTGTGACCAACCTGCATGCTGGTTCGCAATTACTTCACGTAACGCATGGATTCAATATGGGTTCTAGATAATGCGTTGAGGTGGCAAAAGCGTTTGAACCGTGCACTCCGGATGAATTCAAGTGTGGAGGGATAGAAGATTATTCTGGTGGCAAGGAAAGTGACGTTGATAGGAACCTCTTAAAAGGGTTTGTACTCTGTTTACAGGTGTTCTCAGAGTGGAGCGGAGTTCAACGACCCGTCAGGCATGATCGTAATTACTTGGAGGTATTCTTGCTTGTTTCCAATCTCTTCGAACACCCCATACCCCCCCACGATAGGCTTACGCCTGATGAATAAGCTTGATAACCATCACGGTGCGGTTTCGATGCATGCCTATCGTCACTCAATCCACTCATTGTATAGTCACGAAACTCTTTCACTCCAGCCCTAGACGCAAACCTAGCCAACCATCAAACGACATAAACGGCAGAATTACAGTCCCAATAACGTCTCTTGCACCTGCTTCAAGATGTATAGGAGAACCATTGGGTTTAATATGCTTTGAGGAGTCGAGAGACTCCGAGGGCTCATCTATCAAAAGTTTAGCAACCTTTGTTGCTCGGCACCGAGCTATGTCCACCGTTTCCGCGTGGCAGAGATCAATTGAGCGACCATGTATGCCGTTAGTGGGATCAGTGGAAGATACACAAGTAAGAAAAATGAAGGAATCCGATAGCGGCCTAAGAGGCGTTCAGCAAGTATACTTCCAGTGAATGCCCTATACTACAAGAGTGACATTCTATGTACTCAGTGTTGCAAGTATGTGGAGTCTCTTCCATGGAGCATGTGGAGCTCCACGATCCCCACGATTATTGGTAAGAAGCTTCATTTAACGTTGTACGTGACTTATATGGAGGCGGATGACAGAGAATAAAGGACGAGGTGGGGCAGAAAGGTGGGGTGTTCTGGGGAGAAATCTAAAGTGGCGAATATCAAGTGGTAAGCTCATCTCTACGAAACTTTCGTTGCAACCAGAGTTCAACCCCCAATCCTTACTGAACTAGGTATAGATCGTGGAGCTTTGGAGCTTCTATGGAAGTATATGTGAAAACTCTATATGGATTCGATATATGGATGCTCCACGGCTTCCATCCACTTGCAACTCTATATGTACTCACACCTGTCTTGAACCTCGGAGTATCACGAACTTTTAGGACGGTCTCCCAATAAAACTTTTCTAGGAGATATGACAAACGCATCTAGGGATATACTTGAATGAATCAGTATATACTCACGAAAGCCTATTTCTAACCATGATGGTGCACTTAGTGCTACAAGATATCCTCGGAGTCTTCGAGAACGTGTTGGGATCAATTCAATATTTGTCGGATGTTCCAATATTTCTAAAGATGTTCTCTGCTGTGCCCCTATCGGGAGCACGATTATGAAAAAACTTGCCTGCGACCTTGGTCGGTACACCTCGGTATTTCGAGGATTGTCGAAGCAACGCCGTAGCTTTCTTCGCTGCTTGTGGGTGAGATGGGCCTGCTCAGCGGTATTAAATATCTCGAGTTCTTCTCCTCTCACTTATACTGGTCCTGTTTCTTGTAGAGATATCATCAGTGTGGTCACACCCAGAGAGCTTAAAAGCGGCTACGTGCGGACAGGGTTTTTCAACAGATTCCACCTACATGTTAGTCCCAATATTTATCAGAAATATTTCCACGTCCAATAATGGACAGTGAAAATAAGGTGCTGACCACACGACCCAAACACTTTTGGTATGTCATAAACCCAAGTGGGCATATTACTGGTGAAGCTCCCAAGAGGACCAATAATGAAGTAGATGCAAACAGCCACTCATAAGACCACTTTAAATAGCGATTGGGGGTCAAGATTCAACGGTTATTTTGTTGAGCTTTTCTCCTGCGAGCAAGCTCTTCGCCTTGGGTAGAAGCATCTGTCGATCCGAGAGGGCCCTTGGGTACTTTTGATACCTTATTTTGAACATATAGGAGCTAACACGGCGTATAATGATTTCTTTTTTCGCATACCATGTAACTAGATTCCGGCCACTTACTAAATCTCCTGCAGCATTCCTTACAACAAGGCTTCGAGGCCACATCCGCAGTGATGGCAATAACTATGCACCGATCCTAAATTTATGTAATTTAGGAGTAACACTATTGCTTGAATAAGAAGCAGAATGCGGTAACCTGCTATGGTCGTTGGAGTTGGAGTTTTGACATAGGTCCAAGTGTAGTTAATTGTTGCCGTGACTGTCAGATGAAGAATGTTGTGGTTAGTGGCAGACGGAATGAAAACACAGCAGAAACGCGATTTGAGGCTGGAGATGCAAATGAAAATTTCCTAAGGCAGATGCTTTTAAATACTGCCTTAACTACGGAATATACAAGTGTTCAAAAGTTATAAGCTGTCCGTTGGCGCTCGGACGGGACGTGCTTTGCTTGTATTGGGATATCTTGGCGCGTTTTTGGGCGCCTCGGAAATACCAAGCCACTTAGTCCTGTTTGCTGTTCCATCGTGCATGTATTTCTGGTCCTTATTGGCCACTACGTGTTGCTCTGAACCGGATAAGCAATGATCGACAAACGCCGTTTATTAGAAACAGGCTTGTTTGATTACTATGTTTACCAGGATTGACACGACAGCTGGCTTACCTTGACTACCTTCTTCCCCGTACAACCTC
Source organism: Glonium stellatum (assembly GCA_001692915.1). Lineage (NCBI taxonomy): Eukaryota > Fungi > Ascomycota > Dothideomycetes > Gloniales > Gloniaceae > Glonium > Glonium stellatum. The sequence goes on along the minus strand of KV748854.1, from coordinate 13,641 downwards.
AGGCATGATGCCCGTGGGCGAAAGAACCAAGATAAACATCCTTTAGCGTGAGTACATGTTGAATTTTATAACCAGCCTTATTCTCCCGAACCGCCTAAGCTTACACCTACTAGGTACGCTCGATCTTCCCACGGTTTGTCAAGGCTGAACACGATCAATCTTCATTGTTTACAATCTCAACCAATCCTTCTACTCTGATATAAGTCTCTACAAAGAACCTTCGCCATGGGCTGCTTTGGCTCCAAGCCTAAGAAAACCGAGGTCCCACTGCAATCAGGCACCGAGGGTGCAGCAGCCGGAGGAGATGTTGGTTCGGGCGGTGATGGAGGTGGAGATCAAGGCGGAGATCAAGGCGGAGATCGTGGCGGAGACTCGGGAGCAGGTGGAGGTGGGGGTGGGGACGGAGGTGGAGGTGGAGGTGGAGGCGGAGGCGGAAACTAAGATGAAGGAAGACAAACGGGTGGGGTGATATAGGTACTGATGGTATAGGCAGAGGATTTAATGATTTTGGTGATAGTTGGTTCTGAATTCCAAATTGCGGCAGAATTTTCCTTGCTCCTGAGGACGGGCTATTGGTGCTAAGTGGTCTTGACAGAAGATATCTTAATATAATCCTTTCCCTCACCCAGTCGGTCCTTTGATGTGACTCTACATTTAATCCGCCGCCCACCAGCCACATCCATTCTCCCATCTCTGATTATAAGAGCCTATTTCGATGTTTGTTCCCCATGTATTTGATAGCAGAACCAGAGAGATTCACCGTCTATTCTAGCAGAGCTGATAACTTTCGTTCATCATTTTCGGATTACAAGCATTTACCACGTATCTGATAGATTGATATAGTAAATTTTAGGACATTATCCCGTAAGGTAGTGTGTGATGTTTGAATATTGTATGTGGCTAAATAACACATAAAGCATGGGTCTTTCGTACACTCTAGATATATAGCCTCCATTAAAGTTGGTTCCATACAGTTTATTCTATCCACTTTTAACTATGTTTGCACCCCAAAGGCCAAAGGCATGACCCTACAGTGAGTATGGTAGGCATACAATATAAAATCTTGTGACTAATAACAGTAATATAACACTCTCAGCTTGCTTTCTAATTAAATCACCCAGGCTCACTTTCTTGCCCTATGAGCACAGGATCCGCTAAGTTAGCTCCATAAGAAGGCTTACTTAGCTGTTTTTACGAAAATAGCTGGTTTAGCCCTTTTTAGAAGGGTAGACTTGGCTTTTTGCCCTTTTATCCTTCTCCAGCTCCTTTGCCCGAGCTAGAGTAAAAAGGTAAGTTACACCTGTATATTCTCTCCAAACTTCCCCCCTCTGCCTCTGCCTCTGCCTCTGCCTCTACTTTTGCACCTGCATCTGCATCTGCATCTGCATCTACCTTTCTATCCATCTCTCTTCTCTCCCATCTTTCTACCCCTGACTCTGCCTCTTCCCTCTATATCTAAGGATCTACAGCTAATAAAATTGTAAGTATAATTATGATATAAGGTAGAGGCAGAGGCGGAAGCAGGCGCAGATGTAGATAGAGAGGCAGATGTAGAGGTAAATGCAGAGGCAAGGGCAGAGATAGTGACGAAGGAATAACGGAGATGTCGGAAGTGTCGGAAGCGTTGAACGTTTCAATATTAAATAATAGCCTTAAAATAAGATAGTGAATACTCTAAATAGTATTTTGAAGCTTTTAAAAATTATTATATTTATATAAAAGTACTAAAATGAGTATTAAAAGACAGCTTAAAAGTATGTAAAAATTAATAAATTGGCTCTAAAAATAAGCTAATTGATAATAAAAAATTTTACATTAGTATAGCTTTAATAAAAAGCGTTATAAGCTTTAGATAGATGCTAAATTAGCACCCAAAAACGGTTTATATAATACCTAATGTAACAGTAGGGTTATCTTACAAAGAATATGTACAGTGTTCATTATATGTGTTACCATTGGTCTATGTTCATTAATAGCGTGAAATACCCAATACTATTAGTCTTCATTTCTATTTGTTTCCATTTCCTCAACCGTGGCATAGCTTGCAGAGTCTGGTATTTCCAGGGTGCTATTCTCACATTCACTTCCATTTTCGTTTTCATCTTCGTTCCCGTTTCCATTCTCACCTTTCTGCCTAGCATGGACCTGACCCTTCTTTAGTTCAATGTTCCTACGAAGTATTTTCCTGAGAGATTCTTAGACCAAGACACCTATAAGTGACTTGTTTTCCTGGTATTGTTTCAAGGTCGCTGAAACTAGCTCTTTTTCCTTGACGTCTAATTCTTCGCACATTGTACAAATTCCTTAGAACCCTTTATCAAGCCTGTTTTCTAAGAAATTCTTATTAAGCTCCATATCTTTGATCCTAGCCTCTATTTCATGATTTGGTTCCTCTAGCTGTATGGCACGTCGTTGGTCACGCAGGGCGTTTGTCAATTTTATTGCCGATTTGACCGTTTGGTTGACCCCCTGAGCACTGGTAGGGAGACGATGGACTGCGCGATTTCGCAAACTATGCATCAAGGCCAAAACCTGTCTAATCGTAGTGCCTGGATCAAGGTCCATAGATTCCTTTGGCAGCAGATCGTATCCTTGGTCAAAATTTTGGCCCATTCTGTCAACTCCACAGCTTTAGGACAATCCCAGTCATTCTCTTGGAGCTTAGATGGCAGCCACATTGCATGAAGCCAAAGCAGCATTCCTCAGCCAAACACTGAGTCGTCGTGAGAATGAAGCGCTGCGCCTTGTAAGGAAGTTTCACGGGATACAAAGACGGCACGGCCCCGGCTGTAGGGCTTTCTAACGTGGACGGACATGAGTGGCTATGAGTCGCCTTCCAGGAAAGGGGACGAGCGAGTTGCGCTTACCAGCTGCACGGCGATTGTGCCAGTGATTGTGTTAGTGATTGTGCTAGTGATTGTGTCGTCAATTGTACAATCAGGGTTTTTCGCTAGATTCTCAGCAAGCTCCTTTACTTTATCCTGAATTGATGTAATATTTTCTAAAGCTTTAGCTTCTGAGCGTGCTGTGTCGTTTTCTGATGTCGTTCGCTGCACGTCCCGAGCAGGAGAGCTCTGGAATAGTTCAGGATATTCTGCTTTTGCCTTTAATTCTGATTGGAATATTTTGCCCCCCAACAACTCCTTCAGAATTTTGGTGGTCTTATCGTTTCCAAACTCTTTGATTAAAGACTAGAATGGGGAATTGTGATTTGGTACTATTCCTCGAATCTTTTTGGATTTTCGAAGCATGGCATGCTGCCCAGCGAACAGAACTCGAGAGGCAAGAAAAATCCTTCTCCTCTCAGCTTTAGTGTGCTGTATGATGAGTGATTGGTAATTAGACAACGTTTGATAGTGCTGGGGTGTTTGGGCTTCAACTTGAATCATCCCTTCCGCTGGTTGTTTGCATCTCACCGTTATCGATAAGAGCTAGCTAATAGAATCATGGCTTAGGCGTACTTCTAGTGCTAGAGGTTCAATATTCTGCGCACGGCCCAACACCCGTAGAACACTACCAGCGGAAGGGATAGCCTGATTTGGTAGCATCCTTTGCGGCACACTACGTGGACAGAAGGAGTTAAGCGAATGAAGCAACCTGAAAAGCGGCTGTGTAGCGCTATTTAACGATTCGCCTTACCCGCCTGCTGAAGAACGGTGAGGCGTTCAACACATGGTGGCACGTGGTTGGCTAAATTTAAGACTCCTTGAGAGTACGATAAAATGTGGCTCTCAAATTCCTCCGCCTGCAGGATCTTGATATTATTTGACGCGAACCCCAGTTTGTCGGGGGATCATTGAACAATCCGTGATTCCTTGCAGCTCGCTAAGTTACGTGGCTATCCTATTGCAGTTTTGATGCTGTACTCATTATTTTCAGCTGTGACACGGGTCGCACGGGTAGCGGAACAGCAACCATGATTTATATCATCATTGAAAAGAGGGCTTGAAGTATCATAGCAACCTAGCATTTCGATAAGTGCGGCAAGGCTAGGTTGGAAATGGTTATAGATTATCATCGTCGGTTTCTTGGGCATATTAGCATCATCAGGCCGTCAGGATTTCCCGCGTGCTCCTCAAACTTCCCCCAAAATAAAGAAATGAACAATGAGAATAGATAGAATTCACTTGCTTATATATATAAACGCCTTATTGACGCCGGTTACAAATGCTCGCATGAAAGACAAGGGGTCCCGTAGTTCGGGAGAAATACATTGTTGCGGCTCTAATCAACCATCCGCCCAAAAACCCATGCACCAATCCTTCTTGATCACCAGAACTTTTCGCCCTTCGGATCTCCCTTCTCGCCTTTAGCTCGAGGAGGCTAGAGGCCTACCATGCTCCTAGGGGTTTCATTCCCTCTCATGCTCATCCTTGACCGGCTCAGACTCCTCGGGGTGAAGGATCCCTTTTGGCTGACGCTTGACCTTCGCTTCATCGCGTTACTCGGCATATCTAGATCTCTGCTGTTCACCCGAGAAGACTGCACTTGGAACTCCTTGGTTCCAGTAATGTACAATTGCTGATGTGACCAGAGTGCGTACCCATTGTGGAGCACGGCAGACTCATCGCCTACAAACTGGTAAATTGTAGGGAACAGTATCTTTATAGCTGCACCAAGACCTTCTTGGTGTTCGCTCACAGCTGAATCGCTGAGGTCGTGTTCCAGCCGAGGCTCCCACATGCCGTCCTCGTCTTCGGACTCGGATGCTGCTGTAATTCTGGTATAACTCCTCTGGGCGTCATTCCACACTTCTGCAGCATTACTTAGGAACTTGGAGAGATCCATTCGGAAGCTAGCCTGCCGTTCGCGGAGTGGCATTGTGAGCATAGGAGCACACACAGCAAGAGTTTCATCCAGTATCATGTCCATGATGGCCTTCTTGCGGTTGTCGCCGTCCTTGATGTCTGATGACACGATGAGTGATCGGAATATGGCTTCCTTTCGGGGGTCGGTCTCCAAGAAATCATCGCCTATCCATTCCAAAATATTAGGCTCCAGCGTCGATGGGTTCGACCACGGGTACAGGCTCCGGAACATTTTCTCAGCCAATCTCTTGGCAACAAATGCCTCCAATGCAGCAGCGCGGAGTAGAGCTGATTCTTCGGAGTTGGAGATAGGAATAGCGCGTGGGAAGATGCCGAGAAAGCCGGAGTTTTGAAGCGCAATAAAAAGAGCATCCTACATTCTGTTAGCTTTGGGATATCGATGCCACACATTCACTTACCACAGGGCAGTCATCGGGAAGTGGCATGCCGCAGTACTTCATGGCCAATTTGTGTAAGTCGGCCGCCAGTCTCTCCAGGTCATCAGGGCTATGACATGTTAGTATTGCAGATTGGCAACAAGCATCTTGCTTACAGATTATCGTTCATCTCCTCAAGCCCTATTGCATGCTTCATTCTGTCTAATTCTGCTCTGCAGCTTTCGAGTTGTTCTTTGTATCCTGAAGCAAGTGCCGCATGTTCAGCTCTCTCTTTCTCAAACTCTTTCTCCCGGGCCGCGTGTGACTGGGCCTTCTTGAATGCGTTTTTGGCATGGAGCACTTCCTGGGCTACATGGGCTTCTTTAGAGCTCTTGAGGTTGGTCTCAAGTGATTCTCTTTCCTTGCCCCAATCTGCAGCGCTCTTCTCGAATCTTAAAACAAGGGCTCGCTCTACCGTCTCTCTCTTGTCGATCTCATCGTCTCTCTGTTTGATTGTTTCTTGCAATTCTTTGATCGTCTGATTGAGTTTGTCGATTTCGATGATATCATTGGAGAATTTGAAGATGTTTTTGGCGGCTTGCTCGAAGGCCTTCCAATTCTCCGTAAGTTCGTAATTCGGTTCCGTCATGATGGCTGCGTTGCTCGGACTAGGCGTTGCGTGGATTAGTATATCGATGCGGAGGATCGGAGTATAAACAAATGCGCTAAAGAAGTTAACATTGTAAAACCTCGTGGAAATGTGCCGTTTTCATTCCTTTGCCTTGATCGCCAGTCGAGACTGCTTCGTGGCCCTGGGTTCTGCTGGGCAATCAGCGTCCATGATGAACCACCATTTACGTTTGAACAGCACCATCATGTGGCCACTGTGAGGTGTTTAGATATAACTGGATAGGTGGTGAAAACAACTTGACATCCGCGCTTCCCCACCATGCACGTTTAAGTCGATGAAGCAGTAAACTGTACTATTATTGGCGTTACCGGGTAAGTGTTGTGCGGTAAGATGACCGGCACAGCCCATGCAACAGGGTCCAGATTGCAGGGCGAATAATGGGACGAAAGATGATAAGAGGTAGTAGGACCATTGGGCATGCTTTTGCTGGGTCGTGGCCCAATAAACTACAGAAACGGGCTGTGAAGTTATAAGTGTTGTATACTCCAGAGACACCTGTGTTACTATGCATTCTTTCTTCAAAACCGAAGCTTACAGTGATGCCAACAAACCACAAGCTAAGGCGCCTAGATGGAGTGTACAGAATTGACATCCACGACACCTCGGAGTTGTCACGCCTGCGGAGGTTGCAAGGCAACAATCGATGACTAAGTTTTGGCGTGTTGGCCTGCGCACGAACCCCACCCAAGCCGCGAGCAAACCTCTCCGCTTGCAGGCCAGCAGAATATTACAACAGCCGCCCAACAGCCGCACTCCTGACATGACCACTTCTCCTTTTTTGAATCTGCCCGCTGAGCTGCGGTTACTCATATATAGCTACCTCCGGCCTAATATAGATGTAAGTTTCTGGCTGAAAGAGTATCATAGCTCTCCGATGCTCAGAGCCGGTGGAGAGGCCTGCTATCCAGCAATCCTTCGCGTCAATCGCTTGATCTACCATGAAGCCCTGCCTGAGTGGTACGGTTCTGTAGAATATGGAGGTGGAGCCTTCGAGGATGAACCGGAGCTTAGTTTCCTAGGAAATCAGATACCACTGGGGGGTCCAGTGCCTCAAGGTTTCCGAGAAATGAGAAGGGTTCAGATCGTCATGGACTTCCCGCTAACACCTCGCCCGACCGATACTGCCCTGCTTCAGGAAACTGATGTGAAGCGTTACATTGGTATTGATACTTGCGCAGACATCTTCTCTTCACCGGATGCAAGGCTGGAAATGCTCTACGTCACCATACACATTGGGGATTGCCCTTTTGGACGCCTTAAGTATCACCCCAGTGAAGCGAAAAAAGTGGCACGCTGGATGCTAAGCCCACTGCTCGCCATGCGTGGACTCACCGACTTCAGCGTGAAAGGAGAGTTCTGGCCACGCCTTGAACACATGGGATACGGACCTGATCATTCCCTGATACAGGGGTTTCTGAGAGCAATCCGAGAGTGTAGTACCGAGATGTTCACCGAGATGGGTGTAGGTCACAGCACGCAAGTTACTCAAACCGCAAGGGGTTAGAATGGGTCCGACTATTCGACATTTGTTCAGCTGCATACAACTTCCTGCCTATTACCTCTCTTCTAACCACCGCATCACCGCCCCATCCGAGCTGTGCATAACCGACTATGTCGGGCAGGTGGTGTCGTACCAAGTAAGAGTAGCTGACACGTACAAACTGTCAGCACATTCATGTCCAGCACATTCATCGATCACGGCTACTGATGGTTCCCGTCTCCTGATGAGAAGGTCAAGCGTTACAGGCATGAAGAAAGCGACATACCGAGAACATCTGCAGTGCTGCATGTCGATGCAACACAGTTGGCGACAAGGTTGTAGTAGTTTGTGTCAGCACAGAAGCATGTCGGGCTAGTAGCAGTGGGGTCGCAAGTACTCGAACCGGCATTGTCGGTAAGGCACGTTTGCTATTTTGTGGGAAGAGATGTCAGTGTGGATGTATGTTTCTAATTCCCAAAGACAGGGGAGCAGGGCAATGCGAATGAATCGATGCACTCGAACGTACCGCACATGCTGGAGCCTCGGAAATGTCGATCGCAAGGGCAGTTGATGCGGCAGCGACAAGGACAGTGATGATAGAAAAGCGCATGTTGAGATATTCTTCGATCCGACTTGAGACGATTGAAGTGAGGAAGATATTTACAAGAATATTTGGAATTGTTGGGAACGATTCCAAGAGAATGGAGATGAAGACATGAACCGAAGGAGGTTTATATACTACGACCATCAAATCTTTCTACCATCACTACCCTCTGACCTTCCAACAGTTTACCTACTCGTCACCACTGAGTTGCAAACGTGACACCGTCCATCACTCAATATACCAATCCCTGCTTCCCCACAACGTTTCCCCGCACAAATCCTTGCCATCACGGACATCAACCATATCTCTAGTTTACCCCTTTGAGTAAGCACAAACATTACTATAGTAATATCGGTTACAATTCCGGATGCACCCAGGTAAGCTCCAGTTACCTTGCATTAGCTTCCGTGCAGCCATCGGCGCCCCTCGCCTAGCTTAGGCTTAGCAAACATATTTCAAGGCCACCCTTGGTGTGACTTTATGAAGTCTCGGACTAATAAATGAGTGGAATATATTAATGGTGGTGCCTAGGCAAAAAGCTTCGCGCCCGAGGCTTAAAGCCCCCTTTTTCTTAGTGAGGAAAGCATGTGTTACGCCAAGACTGACGATGGGCTTCAGCTTGGCCGCGGGTTTAGTTCTGTTTCCGAGTGCTTGTACAACTGCCGTGTCTAATCCCTGAACTCTATGACTTTATTGTTTCGAAAATGCAAAACTTTTCTAGTCATGAGGGCTTTTTTCTGCACTTGGGTCGGTTATTCCCGTTGTATTCTTAATAAAGTTGCGCAACTAAATAGCTACAGTTATAGCAAAAATCATCCAAAGGGCAAACGACTTTTTCTTACAATAGACTAAAAAGAATGCCGAGGTCTAGGAATTAACCCGCATTAAGTCAAGCAAGACGTATTTACGACTGCATCAAACCATTGAAATGGTTAATCAGATGTGTTGAACTCAAAGGGGTTGGAATCATTGCAATCCTATGCGGCTATAGCGGGAGAATGTCCGAACCCTTCGTGCAATACTTATTGATGTATAATAGCACGAAAGGCTTCGTACTTTTACTAAATCAAAGCCTTGCTCGCAAATCACTTTAATGCGGTGCAACTCTTCTATAGGGACACTTTCCTCCACAAAACTGCTTCGATGTTATTCCAGATCAAGCTGTTGATAAGCACTCCACTCGAAGAAATTAGACCCGCAAGACTGAATCCCTTGGCTTCCTTCCGAAAAAGAAATGGATGGTTTGCGCCGATGAGCATACATATCGGATCTCCACTTCGTGGCGCTTTAGTGCACGATGAACACAAGTTTTTGAACGGAGAGCCCTGGAGAACCTGTTGACTCGTTTCGCAGTTAAAATATTTGAGTACTGATTCCTTCAACGTTCAACTAGCAATAATGTGTGTTTTCTAGGCTTCGAATGTACGGGGAAGACAAAACCACGGCGTTGTGAAGATGAAGCTGGTGCTGTGGCCCTAAGGGTCGTGAAAAATAATTCAAGGTCAATAGGTCCATGCCAAGTCAAGCATTCTTATCCAAACTGAACAACTCAAGGTCTTAGGAATAGAAGAATAGTAGGTGCTGCTACTCAGGCAAAGAGCCGCTTGAACGAGTTTACAACATATTGAACCTTTTCACGCCCTGTATTGGAACGAAGCGTCGTATCTTCATAAATAACGCCATTGAAGAATATAGTCATACAGTTTGGCTGTTGCCGTCTTTAAGAAGTGTAAAGAGCTCTTTCTATGCTGGGAATCCTACAGATCTTGAGATTTTGGCGGTCCAATCAGGTGTTGAAGGTGGGGAAACCGTGGGTCTCTTTTAAGCTCACACAAGCAAGAAGAACATCTAATCATCTTGACTTTAAACCTACAAAAAATCCTTCAGTTATGATGCCACCACCCAATGTGTTGACAAAGCTTCATGGAAAAAGCTCTTGCCGAGGGATACGGAATAAGCTCGCAGTCCATATGTGAGGCGGGGTCCGCAGCGTAAAAGAGATGAACCAAACGTACCTCATTCTTATATCGTCAAGGTGCTTATACCTAAGGAGCACTATCATGATATGTACGATTGCCTGTGGTGACTTAAACGAGGAGTTGACGGCGATTCTTGATGAACAAGTTCAGTGCCTGGGAGACTGAATCTACGATCAACTGAGCCTTAGACATTGGAAAATTGTTCCACCGAGATGAAAATTGCACTGCAATTATGATTGGTTGTATCTTCATACCTGCAAAGCATTCGGCTGTTAGTACACTTGACTCATGTGATCTTTGTTTTGCTTCAGGACATCCTTATCCATTGTGAGAGAGCTTTTTCTCTGCGCAGATGAATTCCCAGCAATCGCTAGCTTCTACTACTACATCATGGTCAAAACTACCGTTCTTACGGTTGGAAGGAAGAGTTTAAAGAAATGGCAGAGCATGCATAGCGGCAAGCTTGAGCCAGCAGCTTACTGTAATGGAGTAAGTTGAGCGAGGGAAAGGGGCCTTTCCATTTTTGCACTAGTAATAATCCTCGCTCTCATCTCACCCCAATGAATTATTAATCCAACTCTTCAACATCAATTGCAGCTTCGAAGCGGATGTTCATTCTAGCGCTGCCGGAGAGTAGAATGTCAAACCATAGTCTTTCTAAGCGTCCCGGAGTAGACGGTAATGCCGACGATTGGCATGGTGTGCAAGACCCTCGAAAACGAAAGCAGATTCAGGATAGATTGGCACAAAGAGCTAGACGTATGGTCATCTCCAGACCCCTTTCGAACACATCGAGACGGCCGTACCCGGATAAATGAACGTTAATTAGTGCTGCTCCTAGATCCCCATGCTAACCAAGTCTTTGTATAGGCAAGCGACTACAAGAAGCGAAAAACATACCGAGAACAGAGCCCCCGAGGGCAGATTATTCCGGCTGCACTATCTTCCTAGCTAGGGGATTGGATAAAACTCAGGGCCATGCTGGGGGTGCGGGCTCTAGCCTGGCCGCAACATCTTCTGTAGATGATTGTGAGAGAGTATCCGCAGAACTCCCAGTCTCTTCCCGTGCCGCGCCCTTAAGGATCTCAAATGGTGATCTTCTTAGCCAGACACAGACAGCCTGTCTCACACCACAGCCTAATGCACCACTAACCGTGTTTTCCGCTTTATACATCAATGGCGCAATGATGGGACTCACGTGCAGCACGTCCGTACCATCTAAATCTAGACCTGTATCATTAGGTATTCCGCTTTCGCTACATCCGACGACCCTGCAACTTACAACCATTCACGTGTCTTGGATCGATCGATTTCCCTTCCCGCATATGCGCGACACCATGATTACCATGAGTGCAGTCATTGACGAGGAGGAGTTCTTGCGCGACCTCTTCACTTCGCCGAGTTTTACATTGAAGGCTGGGAAATCAAGCTGGGATCCCGAAGCATGGGCAATAGAGAAAGCATTTGCGGAGAAGTGGGGCTTCCTACTGTTTTAATCACCTATATGGATAAATATCCGTCCAGCACATCCAAGCTTGCAAAATCCTTATATTGTCCTGGCTACAATCATCCTGCCCTATCTTAAAGGTCTTTCTCAATAGCATTTACGACGAGCTCCACAACGACTTCCGGCGCACTGAGATTGGGGCAATGCCCCGTATTGCAGACATGCACGTCAACGTCTCTCCCGCTCTCTTTGGCTATCCGGCCAACCATTTCGCGTTGAAAACTCGGCGTGAGTATCTTATCAGCTTCACAAACAATGTACGAAACCGGGATGTATTTGTACGCCGGATATGTAAGCTCGCCAGTAAAGCTGACGGCCGAGTGCTGTGGCGTCCGCTCCGCCCAAGCCAAAGCCTCGGCTTCAGGGAGGTCGGAGAGAGTGTACGGCAAGCTTTTCGGAATGTCATGGTACATGTAGTCGCCCTAACAACGGTGGTGGTCAGCAGCAAGTTTCACGAAACACAGAGCTACCAGTCCACCACAGCCGCACTCACATCCGTCTTCAAAAAACCCAAATCGGCCTGACCCTCGGTTGTACTGGCCAAAGACCCCCCAACGGGCGGCACGATTGACGTTAGGTAGATCAGGCGGCTGATACCCCCTTTTTTGCCTGCAGCCTCGCGGTCCGCTTTGGCTAAGCCGTTTGCGCTTTCCGTCCCAACGATCCCTCCGTAAGAGTGCGTCAGCAGCACGACGTCTTTGCCCTCGTCCACGAACTTTACGGCCACCGAGTGGACATGGGCAGCGTCATCAGCCATTGTGGGTGCGGGTCCATCCTCGCGACGCCCTACTGTGGGGAGATCGATGGCAAGGGCCTCGTATCCCTGAGCAGAGAGCTGGTCGACGATGGGGGTGTAGAAGGAGGCATGAGAGAAAGAGCCTGGGACGATGAGGACTGTGGGTTTTCTTGTGGATTGAGTCATGGTGATGTGCGGGAACGATCTTCAGCTGAGGAGTGAAGGTATACGGGGAAATGGACGAGAAGATTTCAGATTGCGGTTAAGGGGCTTTTAACTTCCCAAAAACTCTGGGACTAGTTGGGGATGAGGCGATGAGGATTGAATGGAATAAGGGTTGAGCTGAAAGTATAGACTCTGGCGGAACAGACATGTTTATAGAGCCTTCCATGGCGCAGCGGTACTCCTGACGCCTTAGTTGGATTGGTAATAACGAGCAATGCCGTTATTTCGTTTAGGAAAAGTTGATCCTTTTGGTAAGAGAGTCAGAAAGTAGTGCAGCCGGTGTCAGAAAGGTAACGTGACCAATGTCAGAAGCCTTGCCTTTCCAGGCGCTAGTCTTTCAACCACAACACTCATCATCTGCAGGTCCTCTCAATTTATCTCTACGGAATATTCGGCTTACCAAATGGGCGAGTGCAAGGCATAATTATAGCGTCTCTTGGTGCTCCTCGCCAATCAAATCGTCCCAAATTGGCCCCGAAGAATACGTGAAATCCCGCTTCTACCCTTTCTCCCACTTCACTCTAAGCACATACCGTCTCTTTCGCCTTGTATATGGCTACGCTGATCCAAGCACGTAGCGTCATGCCTCGGAAGCCCAGAAACTCACCATCAGTAACCAATGGCGGCGTCCTTCGCCAACCTTTTCAAGGCCCCGCTACTGAGCGGTGTAGCAGCTGTCTGAGGCTTGCGGGCTATGTGCCTGGCTGTACTGCAACATAGGCAAAGCGAGACGGCAAACCCGGTTGGGGAAACGCGGAGGAAGTCGGAAAAGAGCAGCTAAGAGAGAGAGGAAGAGCGGAGAATAGGGACTAGATGCCTCTACTGCTCTGCACGGCGTGAACCGGGCCATACTGGCTGGCTTGCGGTGTTGGCTTTCGGTGGGGTGTAGATCGGTTGGTCGGATTTTTAGGCGTGTGCGGGGTTGATTCTGCTGCAGGAGAGTCAGGGGCGGGTGGACGTGTCGCCATGGCTGAGGCGCTGTGTACATAGACGCGGGTAGAGCTTGGCGGTGGTGAAAGGATGAACTTAAACGAGTGAAACGGGCCGCGTTGAGGAGCGGTTACAGCCTGTCAGGGGGATAGTTAGAGAAAGCCACTACAGCCCAAGCGTCCGCAAAACAATATAGATGCTATCAGAAAACTCAATGCTGCCCTCCTTACCAAGGGAAAGACCCCGCCGTCCTCTCTCCGCCAGTCCTCCGCCCCGCGCTCCCCCTTCCGACCACCATCTACCC
>KV748853.1:0-17615 GCA_001692915.1 Glonium stellatum | reverse complement strand
CCCCACCCACAGCACTCCCACCCCTAACCCCGGCACCCTGCCTCGCCGAACCCGCCGCCAACGCCCCCGCCGCCGCCGAAGCCGGGACAGACGAATGCCTGCGCGCAGCGCGCGCCTGCTTCGCCAGCTCGACGCGCGACCGGCCCGCAGGCGCGTCCGGCGGCGACGAGTCCGTGAAGTCGAAGACGGCAAGATGGCTCTGCTTCTCCTTCTCCTTCTCCTTCTCACCCTCTCCGTCCCTCTCCCTCTCCCTCTCCCTATCTTTCCCAGCCAGAAGCGGTTCCGATGGCGCGGACCGCTGTCTCTCGGCCTCGGGGTTGGGGGGCTGGACGGCGGGTCGGCGGCGCGAGGTCGCGGAGGCGGAGATTAGGGCGGAGATGGCGTGGGCGGCGGCCGAGGAGTTCAGCGTCGTGGGGCCGGCGGGGGCGTCGTCTACAAGTGCTTCCTGAGTCTGAGTCTGAGTCTGGGTCTGGGTCTGGCCCTGCCGCGCCGTCTTCTTGCTGAGCGGGCTATTCGGCTCGCCGAGATCGTCGCCGGCGCCGGCGCTGCCCGCCCCGCTGCCGCTGCCGCTGCCGCTGTCACCGTCGTCGCGCTCGCGCTTGATGACCACGGTGCGCAGCTTCGCCTTCTCCTTCTCGGCTGTCGTGGGTGGAGGCGCGCCGGGCTCGTTGGGCTGGGCGCTTGTCGAGCGGCGTCCGTCTGGCACTACGGCGTCCACGAGCTCTTTGGTCGGTCGCCGCATCTTGCTGATTAGGTTCGGCTCGGCGTAGTTGACGGGAGCGCGGGCGCGCCGCACGGTGCGGCCGGCTGCATTGGCTTGGTCGGTTGAAGTTGCGGAGGGGTTTAGGTCGGTCGGGGGCGGTGTGTCTTTTGATTCTGGTCGTGCTGTGGACGGTTCGGTGGAGGGGGGAGAAAAGAGGTCTGCGCCTGCGGGTGTCTTGGGAGGGAGGGAGTCGAGCTGTATTTCGGCGGTTTCGGTGGGGTTGGAGATGGGTTCAGGGGGGATTTCGAGGGGCTCGATAGGGGTGCGGCGGTCGCGGGGGCGAGGGCGAGATGAAGTTTTCGATGTGGAGGTGGGTTTTTTGGTGTCGGGTTTGCTCTCTGATATAGATGGTTTTGCTTTCTTCGGCGAGAGGATAGGATCGGTGTTTACAGGTTCTAAGAAATATTAGTATAAACTTCATAAAGAAAGAAGAAAGACTTACTGTTTCCCAATATCCTCCTGTCTGTGACATTTAAAATTTGGATATCTTTAATAGCGTCTTTTCCAGAGTCGTCAGAAGCGGAAGAAGCGTTCCTGCGGCTAAATCTGAAATCATCTCCCTGTGGTTCACCCCCAGTCTCCTGCGATTCCTCGTCTTCTCTTGCGCTTAGTTTCCGCTTCGCACCAGTCCGGATAGATACACTCTGGTCATTTGATGTTGTTATTTCCTCCTCTCCACCCTCTGGGGGTGACTGGAAAACAGACATCCTTCTGATACTAATCTTGGCATTGCTATCCCTTCGCTTTTTTCTGGTTTCAAGGTTAATGGATATAGCCGGATTCGGTCCGTCTTGGTCCTGTTCAATAGTGCCATCGGCTTGTCTTGGTTGAGATTGAAACTTTATAGGGCCCTCGTCCTCAAAATGTGCCACTGGGGGAGGCCCTAAATCTGGTGACTGGCTGTCTGGGTCTCCTAAAATATCCCTAAGCTCGTCCGCACTACAACAGGTTAGCTATTGCTGCACTGAGTGCTGCATAATGGTTGAGCGTACTTCATCGTCCTTCGTGGGTAATATTTGTCTTCCGAGATTGTTGGTAACCTCCCATCTTGCCCATCCATAAATTCCCCTAGCCCTAACCCATTTTGCCAATTCCTTTCATCCGGAGACCTCCTCGTTGCCGCTGCCTGCGATTTACACCTTGGTCCAGGCTTCTGTATCTGCCCGAGCTCCGCTACTAGGCTTCCTAGCTCCTGGATCTTTGCTTCCAACTTGTCCTTAACTGCATTAATGTTCTCTGCTGAGGGATGATTCGACTGGTTTTCAAGGACTGATTGGAGTTTTATCACTTGTTCACGCAGGGATAGGTTTTCAGCGAGGAGGCGGGAACCTTCGGTCTCAAGGTTGCGGATGCGGATGGATTGGGTGGAGTTGGTTCTAGGGAATCCAGCATTAGCCAATTCTGGCTTCACACCTCACAAAATAACTCAGGGACTTACTTTGCGAGTTCTCGATTCTGCCGTAGAAATCTCCGCTTGACTATTCCCCCAATTCACCGTCAGTTATTGTTTTCGTTGCTATCCGATTTCTCGTTTCCGACTCACCAACATCAATAGACTCCGCGGGCGCAGGAGCTTCGTTTAGGCGCGCCATATGCGCCAGTAGGTATAGAAGATATATATATAACTTGTACGGTGCGAGAAGCTATGGGAGAGATTTTGAGGCATAGAGTGTCGCCGTTGCCGACCTAGGTATTGGTTGGCTGGTGGAGGGCAAAAAGTGTTGATGGCCGTAAACAATGATGCTTGGGTCCGTGCGGCGGGTGGGCCAAGACAGCGGGCGAACAGGGTTGACACGTGAAGGCCGAGTCGCGTCTAGGAGCAACCGACGAACTGCATCGACTATCGCAACTACAACGACGAGCGCTGCTTATACCTGGACAGGAGTTACATCTAGGCACTTGGTGTCTTAGCGCCTGCCTGTTGCAATGTCATACTCTGGCCGACCGCTCCCTTCCCACCTCCGCCATCCCTCTACATCCAACGCGCAAAGTTCCTCAGGTCAATCTCCGCTTCTTATCGCGCGCATCAATGAGAAGAAAGCAGAACTGGCCAATTTGAAAGAACTTCAAGCATTGAGTGCAGGATTGGCGGACCAGATGCAAACGTTGGAAGAGAAGCTGGCGACACTTTCTGACGGCACTGAAGGTAAAGCAATTAACACCGCGACACCCGAGGTAAAAATAAGGGCAGTGTTGACTCTGAATGGATGTAGCGATTGCGGCGGTACTGTCAAATTGGCATAACGTGCTGCGGGCAATCAACATGGCATCAAGTATGCGACCAGTCTTTTTGCTTCTTTCTTCGAGACTCTGCGGGGCTAACCATCCTTTTATCCAGTGAAAATCCCTAAGCCCAAAGAGGGCGAGGAAGAAGAAGCCGAATCTAAGAAGCCGGAATCGGAAGTCCCGCTACCCCAGACGCTTGTTCGTATACCTACCCAGCAAGCTGCGTTGCTGCCTCAATTGGCATCGGGGAGCATGGCGGATTGAACGGAGTTCTCTCCGCTATCAGGAGGATTGCTACCAACACCTACTGGAGTATCATATAGCTTCATGAAGCACGCCATCTGCCTCGTGACATATTTAAATGCGGACTAGACGTCGTAATACATTCAAGAGGATGCAGATTCTGGCCGCTAGACTTGTTACTGGACTTGGGAGAGGCGACGCGCATGCTTTCCCGAAAACCTAGACGCATGCGACTTGGCGTGGGATTTATCCGCTTAGGAATGACCGCCGCACAAAGTCGAACTTCAAATTCGGAGTTGGTGATAAGGAAATCGAAGGAGTGATAGCTGCGAGCTTTAGCGGAATAACCTAGCGAGTTTACGGAAGCAACATTTGACAATTTCAGTCCAGGTGATGAAGTGTGTTTTGTTCAGCATACGTGTGATAGGATCGTGTCACGATGTAAGCCAATGGTCACTGAAGTGGGGTCATATCCACGAAAATAAAATAATTGACCTTGGAAGCCTATCGCCTTGTTGCATTTAGCTTCTAGATACAGAGAGCCAGAATACCTCCCATCATACGTAGAGTCACGCATCCATCCGTTATACATGATGACAGCCGTGATACACGTGAAGAGGGCCATGCAGCCCCGGATGCAACACCTTAACGCCATGCCTTTCATTGATGCAACAGTTTGTCTATCCCACATTTACATTTCCTCCGCTTTCATGCCAGTCGTTCATCTATCATGACATCGTGCCCGCACCTTCCACCCCCGCTCACCGTTACCGCTTCTTGGGCATCTTCTCATAGGCGTTGGGACTTCGTTTACGTGGCTTGGCTTGGGGCTGCTTAGGCTGGCTCCGCCCAGGACGATCTCCATTATGGTCATGGTCGGGATCAAGGTGGCGGTGAGAGTGATTGTGTAGATTTCGACCTTGCGCACGACCTCGTCGTCCAGCACCCACGGGTCTAGCCGTGCTGTTATCAGCCTCGCTGTCAGACTCTGAGTCTGAAGAGGAGTCTGAGGATGACTCGTCGGATGATTCATCAACGGCACGAGGTTTGTGGTAGATGCAGCACACTGTGGCTGTCAGCTTATGCGCAAGTCAAGATCGTGGGGAAATACAGGGCAGAAAAACGTGGGGTAGTGAAACATGTGGAAGGTGAGTTAAGGCGGGTAGATACCTTTGGATGACTTCTTGCCCATGCCCTCGTTATCTATCACATCTTCGGCCCATTGTATATGGCGCTGCTCAGAAGGCTCGGCGCGCAGACGTAATGTGCCAGAGGGTAGGCTTAGGCGGAGAACAGGCGATGGACGGGTCTGTATGGTGGTGCTGCCAGCTGAGGGCCCGATGGGCTGCGTAGCGGACATTGGGCTTGCCATTGCGAGGAACGGAAGACTGTGCGAAGGCGACGCTCAAAGGCTTCGGGGAGAGCGGGATGGAGGGGTGAACTCTGCGAGGGTCTCCTTCAGGGCCTTAAGATATCAGGATGAAGTGCGGGAGAGCAAAAGATTCAGTGGTCTTGTGAGAGGCAGGCAGAGTTGTGAAGAACGGAGGGCGAACGAAGGGCGAGTTGCGGATTTGTTGCTGTTGATGTACTGCTTTGTGTTCCGTGGTGATTGATGAACGAATCCCGCTGGGAAGGCACGCTAGCGGTGGTCGTCTAACGGCGTCACTGGGCGCCCGTTCTGCAGGCCTCTCTCCATCAAGATTCCCATCCCGCTTGCACCAGCCCCCCCTCTCCTGCCCTCCCATGCCCGCCCATGCCCGCCCGTCCCTCCTCGTCCCCCTCCCTTCCCGTCCTCGTCTTCTCGTCTCCATAATCGTCTCCCTACCGCCTCCCCGCTATGTGGGGAATTCCTGCGCTACGTGATATCATTTCTTCCACGCGCTGGGAGCGCTCCGAAGAGCCGCATATGAAAACCGTCATTGCTCTCACTGCACGCTTGGGTTGGGCCAAAACGTCTCGCACCGTCGGCCTTCTGGGCATTGACCGATCTCTAGTATAAGAGCGATTGCTGCCTCCAGCGGAGTGCTTGCATGAGCTGGTTTTGATATCGGGCTACCCACCGGGAGCTGACATGCGGCTTCTCTGATAATGGCAGTAACCCCCCCAAACTGCCCCGGGCTCTCCTAGCTCCGGCTCATGATATAGCTACGCGAGGCAGTGGAGCTGGTCGAAAAGTATTCGGAACTAAAGCCATTCGACGCATAGAGATGCTTGGCCTTGGATCTTCCTGGGGGGATACGTTATGAAGCTAGGACGTCGCCCTGTGTCATCATGCATGGAAGTTTATCGACACTGCAGGAAACCACGTTTGGATGGTTTCTGGGAGAAATCCCAGCAAATGTATCGCTACAGTTACAGCCCTCTGTGGATCCTTTGCGCGATATATGGTCGCTCCCTACACCCTCTCCTTTCACGGGTGAGCTGATAAACACATGCTAGGTACCAATAGAACGTGGATGGCTTCACCTCTCTGCACCCAATCTGGCGATCTACAGACATTATCGAGTTCATCCAGGGCTCCGAACGTCTCACCATCCATATGCTTGCGGTAGACAAAAAGACGGTAACACGTTTTCTGCCCCAGGAGTTCGGCAGTTCGGAGCCGCCCTATCTCTAGTCTCTTATATCCATTTCATAATTTGCTCCGCAATCTATCTTACAACCTGCTCTCTTATATGTCTTATGCTAAACTGGTTTCTCCTCTCCTCTCGGCTCTTTGAAAGCTACGCTACATCACTTACCGGTAATATCGCGCAAGATCGCGCGAAATAACGGAATCCCCTCTAAGGAGAGAGTTCTCCCCGGTAGATAAAGGATTCCTCCAGCCGTCCTGGAGGGGGATCCTAATTATAGTGAGAAATGAGGGGTTGAAGGACACCTTCCCAAAATCACTATCAGAACGAGGCTTATTCTTAGCGTTGGACGTAGCGTTTCAGCCCAGCGTGCTTTCGCCTCGTCGTCTCTATGGTGAACAGCAGCTTTCAGGTCGCATTTTAGAAAAATGGGCATTTCTCGAGGATTGGCTAAATTTTAACAAGTCTCCAATGGTAGGCAGCGATACACGTGCGTCCTGTGAAGTGGCACCGTCAGTAGGGGCACTTTCAGTGATGGGCGGTGAAAGAAAATTTGCATGTGTGAGGTGGCCATAAAGGGAGTGCTTCGAATGGTCAGGAAATGGAATTTGATGTCAATTAATCTGGAGAAGGAATTGTTATGAAACCGATACGAACGGCTTCGTAGATACCATTAACAAAGGTGCTCAATAGTTACTGTCTGTATGAAGGTTAGAAAAGGCTGAGTAGTAGAAACATTGGACAAGCGGGGAAAGCAGTGTAATTGTTGTAGACAAACTCTCCGTAAAAAAGACCTGGAAGATGCTCCTATATGGAAAAAAGCAGCATTTGCGCAAAGGCGCTTTTGTACTTATTCATCTCGAAGATTCTTGACACCAGCCTCGCCGATTAAACACCCATGAAAATGTCCAGGCTGCCACTTGGAGCCTAGCGCCTCTGCCCAGCACTCTTGTGCTTCACTGCCAGCCACAGCGTCGCGAACGACTTCATCGGCGGTCTCTGTCCCGTTCCTCATTTCCTTCATTGATCAACCTCTATCTCTTGTCTCTCTAGTTCTTTGGCCTTGGTCCCGCTTTCCCTGTGTTGAATATACGCCCGGTTCTGCCATATTACCATTTGCGCCTCAGCCACGTCTCAATCGAATCGCGCTGCCCCACCATCGACTCCCACCTCCAACCCACAAGAGCCGCGACACCACAACTTCCTTCTTCCACTAGCAACCTGAGCCTCTTCAACCGTCGCATGACTACGGCTTGAAGTTTTAGAGGGGGAGATAACTGAGATACTGAGGCTGCCTGGGCTCTGATCCCTCGGTTGATTCGGTCCAGCAACTCAGGATGTCGATGTCAATCGAGGAGCTCGACGCCACGGTGCGCGCATTCTATGAAGGCCGAGGCGACACGGTATGTCTTTCACATCTTCATGTAGCTAAATGAAGAGGTGCTAATTGTGTTCGTCTTGGCACAGCAAAAACAAGCCCAGGCTACATTGAACCAGGTATGCCACGCCTCCTCAACCCTTTTGCGACAACACCTAGCTAAACCCAAGTACAGTTTAAGGAAAATCCAGACGCGTGGTTGCTCGTGGATCAGATACTGCAAGATGCGCAATACCCACAAACCAAATGCAAGTGGTCAGACACATAGGCTAGGCAAACAGGCTGACGCTTTAGTAGATTTGGGCTTGCAAGTCCTAGACAATGTCATCATGACCAGGTGGAAGGTACTGCCACGGGATCAGTGTCAAGGTAGTTACAATTTTATGAACTACAGTGGAGATTTTCGTTAAATTTGATTTAGGCATTCGTAATTTTGTGGTCAACTTCATCATCCAAATCTCCAATAGCGAAGAAAGCCTCCGCAGCGAAAGAACACTCCTCAACAAGCTAAATCTCGTCCTTGTCTCCATCCTTAAGCAGGAATGGCCCCATAACTGGCCAACGTTCATCAACGAAATCATTTCTTCATGTCACAGCAGCCTACCTATTTGCGAGAATAACATGGCTATCCTTCGATTACTGTCAGAAGAAGTTTTCGATTATTCTGCAGACCAAATGACCTCTACGAAGACCAAGGAGCTCAAACAAAGCATGTGCGATGAGTTCACCTCTATTTACCAGCTCTGTTCCGAAGTTCTCCGAACAGCAACCCAGGCGAGCTTGATCAAGGCGACTCTGGAGACGTTGTTGCGGTTTCTTAATTGGATTCCCCTGGGATACATATTTGAGACCCCCCCTAGCGGCACCAGCCTCATAGAAACGCTAAGGAGCCGCTTTTTGGAAGTTCCGGATTTCCGCAATATTACGTTGAAGTGTTTGACAGAAATCGCTAGTCTTCATACGGAACCTTCGTACAATGAGAAACTTGTTCAAATGTTCACAGAGACTTTAACAGCGATTTCTAAGATCATTCCTCTTTCCATGGACCTGAAGGCGACGTACTCTTCCAGTAACGGTAGAGACCAGGAATTCGTTCAGAATCTGGCCTTATTCCTTTGCAATTTCTTCACTATGCATCTCAATGTTTGTGCTTCTCCATTTGTCATGTCCATATTTTACTGATTCGAAGGACAGGTTATCGAAAATCTCCCCAACCGCGACTATCTAACCCACGGACACTTCTACCTCATTCGAATTAGCCAGATCGATGATCGAGAAATCTTCAAAATTTGTCTGGAGTATTGGACTAAACTAGTCTCGGAGCTATATGATGAAATGCAACAGTTGCCCATTACCGATATCAATCCGCTTATCAACATGGGTCTTGTCGCCAACGGCGGCGCACGCGACCCTAGCATCCTTGCTAACTATCCTTTGAGAAAACACAAGTACACAGAAGTGCTTTCAAACCTCCGCCAAGTCATGATCGAGAAGATGGTCAGGCCAGAAGAAGTTCTAATCGTGGAGAACGATGAGGGCGAAATCGTTCGTGAGTTTGTGAAAGAAAGCGATACGATTCAACTCTATAAGTCAACCCGAGAATGCCTGGTATTCTTGACCCATCTGGATGTCAATGATACCGAGCAAATAATGTCCGAGAAGCTGTCGAGGCAAGTTGATGGCACTGAATGGTCTTGGGCTAATTGCAATACTCTATGCTGGGCTATTGGATCAATATCTGGCGCCATGAATGAGGAGACCGAAAAGAGATTCTTAGTCACAGTTATAAAGGATCTTCTAGGCCTCACGGAGATGAAGCGCGGCAAGGACAACAAAGCCGTCGTTGCTAGTAACATCATGTACATTGTAGGCCAATATCCTCGCTTCCTCAAAGCACACTGGAAATTCCTCAAGACAGTTGTCAACAAACTGTTCGAGTTCATGCATGAGACGCATGAAGGTAAGATTTTAGCCGTGAATCTCCAAGCAAAATCGAAAGACTTACTCACAACGTGTAGGTGTGCAGGATATGGCCTGCGATACATTTATTAAGATTGCCAATAAATGTAGGCGACATTTCGTTGCGATGCAGCCCGGCGAGAATGAACCATTCATCGACGAAATTGTTCGCAATCTAAGAAAAATCACCTGTGATCTATCTCCACAGCAGGTCCACACCTTCTACGAAGCTTGCGGCTATATGATCAGCGCTCAAGGCCAAAAGGGCATTCAAGAGAGACTTATTCAGGAGCTCATGTCTCTTCCTAACACTGCCGTAAGATTACTATGAAAATGCGAGAGTGGGTGATTTTGCTGATTGGTGGTACAGTGGGACCAGATAATTGCGCAAGCCAACCAAGACCCAACCATTCTGCAAGACGGGGAGGTTATCAAAATCATCGGCAACATTATGAAGACCAACGTAGCTGCCTGTAGCTCAATAGGAAGCTACTTCTACCCTCAGATCGGTCGCATATACCTGGATATGTTAACTATGTACCGTGCCAGCAGCAATTTGATCGACGAAGCAGTGCAACGAGAAGGTTAGTAATGATGCGATTAGGGACTGATTTATACTAACAATTCGCAGGCAATATCGCTACGAAGATGCCTAAAGTTCGGGGCCTAAGGACCATCAAAAAAGAAATCCTGAAACTCATAAACATCTATGTTGAGAAAGCCGACGATCTAGAAATGGTTCACAGCACTCTTGTGCCCAAACTACTTGAAGCAGTTCTGCTCGATTACAAGCGCAACGTTCCCGATGCTCGTGAGGCAGAGGTCCTGAATGTCATGACTACCATAATTAATAAGCTACATGTACGTTGGAGACCCAATCTCAGCAAATACATGGTTGTACTCGCTGTTGTGGCCTAGTGCAAGGCTTTGCTAACTATCTCGCAGAGCTTAATGGAGGATCAAATAATGAACATTATGGACAGCGTATTCGAATGCACCCTAGATATGATCAATAAGGACTTTTCAGAGTATCCGGAGCACCGCGTCGAATTCTTCAAGCTGCTGCGAACAATCAACCTGAGATGCTTCCCAGCTCTTTTGAGACTCGACGCCCGATCGTTCAAGTTCGTTATCGACTCATGCATGTGGGCCAGCAAACATGACAATAGGGAGGTTGAAGGTGCTGGATTGAGCATGTGCTTCGAATTGATTACCAATATGTCGGAAACCGACCCGCAAACGTGCAATGCTTTCTTCCAAAGCTTTTACACAACCATACTGCAAGACGTCTTCTTCGTCCTGACAGATAGCGACCATAAAGCCGGGTTCAAGTCACAGTCAATGTTGCTTGCCAAGATGTTTTGGCTCGTTGATTCCGGCAAGCTGCAAGGCCCAATCTACTCTCCAGACATGGCCCCTGCCGGAACGCCAAACAGGGAGTTCCTCAAGAATTTTGTGGGCAATCTACTGTCCAACGCCTTCCCGAATCTGCAGACGTAAGTTTTTCGAATGGCACAATCAAGTGCACACACACACTAACATGGGTATAGAGCTCAAATTGCTTCCTTCATCGATGGGCTTTTCGCCAACAACTCGGACCTCAACAGGTTCAAGCTGATCCTTCGAGATTTCCTAATCTCGCTGAAGGAGTTCTCTGGCGACAATGCCGAGCTCTTCGCAGAAGAACGAGAGCAGGCGGCGACCAAAGCCAAGGAACAGGAGCGAGAGCGAGCGATGAAGGTTGGCGGTCTATTGAAGCCATCAGAGCTGGATGATGATGAACTTTGACTGAACGAGGAACTGGACACCGATATCGCGGTGCGCACACCTTGGGACAGGCCGGCTAACAGCAAAGAATCAACGGCAGACAATCTCACCGCGGGGAACACAGCAGATTTTGATGGGTGGGACGTCTATGGTCTTTGATGTTAGGTCTCCGCCATGGCCCGCTTGCCTCACTCGTCTCAACTAGACGCTTTGGTGTTTCTGTGGCTGCATTGGCGAAGGGGTTGACTGGGAGGGCGCGGGTCGCATGGTTTGTGTAGAAAAAGCATCATGTTGCAGGAGCCTAGATATCCTGCGGTTCGTCGGCGAGAGGCTTTTGGGCAACGAATAGAATAACCTGAATAACACAGTGCTTGCAATATGTGCGTCGGGTGAGAGTGGTCTTTTTTTTTTTAACAGGGTGAAGTGACCAGTTCCAAGACGTTGATATGCAATTGTCAGCAAGCACGCCTACACCACCCTCAAGTGCATGCGTTAGTTAGCGTGCCTATTCGAGCTGTTTCCAGTAAACCAGTAGATTCGCCCACATTTCCCCCAACAGGAAAAGGGCGGTTTGAAAGCGAGTGTGCTAACGGGCAGAAGGGAGCAAGAAGCAGGGAAATGCAGTGAAATAATATACTACGTATGAGGGGCACCGTCGAGACTTTTCACTTGGACTGGAGACTAGAGACTAGGCAAGCTTTCAGCTTCTTAGCAAGTGAATAGTGCAGCCTTGCATGAAGAGTGATTTGGAACGAGGCTTGCCAAGAGCGCCTTAGGCTGGGGCTTTTAATGCAATGGTTCGCTGGATTGAGGAGTGGCTTTTACGTATTAGTTGGGTGATGGCGCCCCTTGCGGGGAGCGAGAGGGCTCGAGAGCTCTGGAGGGCTGCAAAAGGCCTAAAGTGGGTGACGGCAGGAGGCAGGGTCACGTGGCTGCGAAGAGGCTTCACGACACACGACAAACAACAAACGACGTCGCGACGTGCCAAAAGCAGGCGGCTGGCCATATTTATAAGGCAGGAATGAAAAGCGACGCGCCCTTGCCCTTCACCGTAAACACTAGACTCACTCGATTATACCCGATATATACGGTATACACGGTATACACGGTATAATACACACCGGCCCGCGATTATCTCCTGCTGCTAAGCCCTAGGCGAGTAATTTTTATCCTCTCCAGTGCACACGGCTTGCCCAAACCGAGCCATCTCCGGCCCTGATTAGCCCAAGTTGCACAACACATGCTCGCAATAGCAGTCGTCATTGGCTGTCAGACGTAACAAAAGTTCTCAACCACTATGGCCACTATGGCCGCTACGACGGGCTTGCCATGGACTGCTCTGCATCAAATCCCCCAAAATTCCCCCCAATAATCATCCTGCAGCGTTTCGTACTGCTAGACCTGAACTCCCCCGAGTTATCGCTGCCCCTCATTCGATTGTTGTTTTCCCTTGCCTTTCTTACCCTTCTTCTCGCCGTGTTGGCGGACAGCGGGCCGCGGGTAGCCCATCTCTCTCCCGGCCAGCCCAAGGGAGGTTAAAATACCCTTTAGGCTTTAGGTAATTTCAACTTAACTTCATATCCACGGCAACGCCAGGCACATACTGCGTACAGCTGTCTTTGCACCCCCCGTTCCCGCCTTGTTTCTTTTCCCGTCTCACCGTCCTATAAGCGGTTGCTAAAAGCCACATTGCGAGCCCGTCGTCACCGTTTGGCTGATCAGCGAACTTCCGTATCAGTTACTCTCGCTTGTGCACTGCGCGTGTAGGCGCTCATTTCGAGCACTGTCTGCTCATTCCCTTGTAAAATGTACGTTCCGTCCCAATGGAGTCTCCAGGTCCCCTGGTTTCGAGTATGCGAAAGACCCTGTCTTCGACTAGCCTAGTGTCGAAGGCTGACTCGACTGACCTACCGCGATTCAACAGGAAGTTTGGCAAGCATATTCAGAAGCGGCAGCTCGAGATCCCCGAGTATGCCGCCAGCTTTGTCGACTACAAAGCACTGAAAAAGGTCTTTGATTTTCTATCACTTCTGCCCGGAGACGTTTATTGATTAATTTTTTCTGCAGCTCATCAAAAAGCTGAGCGCAACGCCCATCCTTCCTGCCCAGAATGAATTCACTCAGCGACCAGAGACAGTCGACCCCCAAGCCTCCCTTCAGGCTAACAAGGCAACTTTCTTCTTCCGATTGGTATGCGATCACTCTAGCACTGCCATGGCAGCCTCTAATCCTATGCATAGGAGCGTGAGCTGGAGAAAGTCAACACTTTCTACCTCCAGAAAGAAGCTGAGGTGCGCCAAATTACGGACCTCGCGGCTTGGCTCGTACTAACAGATTCTGTAGTTGAGATTAAGACTAACTACATTGTTGGACAAGAAGCGTGCCATGCAGGCACAGCGAGCGACTGTCTCCAAGCTGTCTTCAAAGTACATAGCACTTGAAGAGGGGTTGAAACAGTTCAACATGGACCTCAACAAACTCCAGGTAATTTGCGCACCGTTGATGGTGGTCCAGTAGTAGTTAATATTAGGCAGCAATTTGTTGAGGTGAACGCGACTGCATTTTCGAAGATTCTGAAAAAGGTCTGTTGGAGACAACTCTAGCTTACGAAAAGGCATGCTAACATCGTCGGGTAGTGGGATAAAACTTCCAAGGTCGGATATAATATTGTCTTTCGAATACTACAGCCCTGGCTGACCCCAATGCCAGTCGCGAGAAAAGCAACTTTACTTGTCTCGAGCCGTCGAGGTACAACCATGTTTCAACCGCGATGTCATCAGCAGTCTCTCGGATCAAGCAACCCAAGCCCTACTAGATTTTTCAGGGTGGGCAGAGGGCGACAAAATGCAGTACACCCCTTCCGTCAGTCAGCCCCCCACTGCGGAACCATCACAAGAAGGCGACATAGAATTAGATAACCAAATCGTGCTGGCGATCAGCACAGGAAACACCGAAAAGATTGAAGAATGTCTGACTCGTCTGTCCACTCTAGCGGATGCACAGGAAAGAATATCGAGAGCATTCCTCAGCACTGTCGATGAAGCACCGGAGGCAGCTTTGCAGCTTATGTTGGATACCAACCGCGTCAACCTCAACCAGGAAGACGAAATCAACGAACGAAATTGCCTACACAAGGCTGCCATATGCGGTCGACGCGCTGTTCTTGAGATTGGCTTGGCAGCTCGGGTGGATGTCAAAGCCTTAGATGTCTATGGACGTATACCACTACACTACGCTTGCATGCATGGCCATGTCGAGATGGTTCAAGGTTTGATCAATGCGGCTCCAGATACGATCAACTTCAAGGATCAAGATAATTTCACTCCGTTAATCCACGCGATCGTCCATTCTCAACTGGCCTGCGTCCAGATGCTCCTATCGAAAGGGGCACAAATTAGTCGAGCAGGGCCATCCGAGCATATACCACTGAACCTTGCTTGTCAGCATGGCTCGATGCCAATTGTTGAACTTCTTCTTCAGGCAAAGGCTGAAATACTTCCCGACGCCGAAGGCCTGTACCCTCAACACCTGGTCGCACGATCCGGAAAAGTCCCAAACATGCTCCTGTTGCTAAAGAAATATCGTGCGGATCTTAACCAGCCCGACAAGCTCTACCAGTGGACACCTCTGTTTCACGCCGCAAGCGAGGGCCATGTCGAGTGTCTCCAGACACTATTACAATGTGGTGTTAGCGTAGATATTTTGGACGAGAAAGGGCTATCTGCTATGTACTATGCGACATGGGAAGGCCATCTGGAATGCATGAGGCTCTTGGCTTCAGTCGGGCGTGGAGTAGGCCTTGCTACACCGAAGCAAGTATCACCACAAATTCAAAGCGTCCAGCCACCTTCCAGCAGTGCCCCGCTTCCTATGGAAATCGAGGGCGAAGGAATACCAGAATTCATTCTGCCGCCCCCGATCATTCCACTCAGACGTTACGGGCACAACTTCCTCGACACAAAAACTTTTGTTGTTATTAGCTTTGAAAATCTTGGCCCTGATGCGATACAGTTCTACGACGATCAAAAATATCCCGCAGCTCGTTTAACTATATCGTCCAAGTCATCAGACTTGATACCTCGAAATATTCTTCTCCCTATACAGGACGAATTCAAAGTGATATCCTTTCAGATCGAGAATCTCGATACTTTCTCCATCGATTTCGACATATTCCCCACCTTTGGCTCCAAAGTAATCGCTCGAAGCGTAGCATCCTCCAAAGTCTTCGCTGGCAAAGCGAGCAGCTCTGGACAATGGCACCTCGAACTATTTGACCCACGACTACGCGCCATCGGCCGCATCAGTTTCGATTTCCAAGTTGTCAAGCCTTTCCACGGCATTCCTCTCGAGATCACACATTTTGCAACGTATTGGAAAGCGACTAGCCAACTAGAATCGCAACCAAATGCTCTGATTACCGGGTCAAGTTTGTCGGGCGAGTACGTCCGACTGTTTGTGCAACTCACAAGCGACGGCATCCCTGTCTTATATCCTCGCTGGAAAATCAACTACCAGGGCCTCGACGTACCGGTTAATATCCTCACTTATGACCAATTCGTCAGCATCGGCGCTCAGCAGGGAGTAAACAGCGCCGTGTTCGCAGCGCTCGCGGGGCTTACCAACGCCTCCCCTGAAGACATCCCACGAATCCACCAGATCCTTGCGACTTCGTTTGCGACGCTGCGTGACGCCCTAAAAATCCTGCCCGCCCACATTCATGTTGAGCTGCATGTACTGTATCCAAGCCGACTGGACGAGGAGCGGTTGCGGCTGGGCCCGACACCTAACATTAACGATTTCGCAGACACTCTGTTGACAGTGGTGTTCGAGCACGCGCGACATCTGAGAGAACAGAAAGATGGCTTCTTGCGCTCTATCGTATTCTCGTCGTTCAACCAGGACATTTGCACGGCGCTGAACTGGAAGCAGCCGAATTGTATGTCTAGCTTTCCGTTCTATTTCCTTCACATATTTGGATTCAAGGCGGACTAACAATCAAATAGATCCCATCTTGCTCTGCAACGAGCTCGGTGCCGACGCCTCCATCTCAGCGGCCGACCCGCAGAAAGTGCAGAGCAGCGGACGCACGACGATATCGGTAAAAGAAGCGGTACAAATTGCACGCGACAACAACTTCATGGGCTTGATATGCAGTTCGAGGCTACTGGTACGTACAATTTCCTAACCAACACAACACAAGCATCGCTCCAGCCCCATCCATCTGCGTCCATCGCTATCTAGAACCCCACGCTCACTATATCCTCAGGACCTCGCACCAGCTCTGATCGAATCGATCAAAACGGCCGGCCTCGTTCTCATCACCGACATCTCCGACGCCAACAGCGGACCACCTCAGCGCGGCCCGCTCGCCGTCGCGGCACCCTCTTTCTACCAGGTGCCTAGCGGCGTCGACGGCTTCCTAAAGGGCAACGGCGTGCTGCGATTCAACGAGACCATCGACATGTAAGCCGACGCAAGCAGAACCATCATCACCACCACCAGCTTTACACCATCGCTGCTTTTTAAAAATTTGCCTCAGCAGCGGTTGGTGTTGGTGGTGGTGCCCCCGTTTTTATTTAGCAAGTTGGAATGTTATAGAGGGGGGTTGCCAAAAAAGGGAAATTGAAATTGTCTGTGCGGGCTGGTTCTGCATTTTCCTTTGCTTATTAGTTTTGCAAACTGCACCCCCCCCTTTTTTTTTCTTCTTCTTTTTAACGAGAAACATGCGTTATGCGGAATAGAACAGAAGAGAAACAATGGAATACAAAATTGTTTTTTTGTTGGGCGTAGGGTTTTAAACGAAGTGATGTGGTTAGAATTAGGTATCGGGAACTACAGGTAGAAAGATGGCACTAAGGGCCCAACTGGGGGGGGGAGACATTTGCTTTTGTAGCGATAAACGAGGCGGGTGGGCTGGCGGGCGGCGGCTTTTTGTGCTTTGCTTTTTGGTTGCTCCTTTCCCCCCTCCTCCCCCCTCCTCTCCCCCACATACACCCCTTTTTTTTTGTGGTGCGAAACCTCTCTTCTAGCCTAGACTGCATGCATCCCATCCTGCCATTGTACGTACCAGAAATTTATTGGGTCGCGACGGCGTTCGTTGCGGTGGTTGATTGATTGGTGGGATCGGTCGATTGGGCTGCACTGCAGACTGTTTGGTTTCGAGAGTCGCTGTCTTGTGGGACGCGGAGAGAGGGGTGAGGGGGTGGATGGAGCAAGGGTATATCCAGAGCCCAGGGTCCACCCCACCACTACACACATGCAGCCGTGGCCACGCTATCCCTCCTCCTGATCCTGGCCTCCGCTTCCCACGACCCCTCGATGTATGTCCAGGCGTCTATGCGCCCTTATAGCGGTACCGTAGCCGCTCTAGCTCGCCGACGTCGACGGGCCTGAGCTGCGTCCGCGCGACTAGCACGAGGAGGAACACGACTGCACGCTCGTTAGCTCCCTGCTTCAACCCACTCTCCCGCTTTCCTCTCAGCACCGGAGCGGTAGGGCTGGGGTGGGAGTAAGTTGCTCGCTTGCCACCTGGGACCCAGCAGCAGCACTAAGCCCCAGGCTCAGGACCAGATCGAGATCGAGATCGAGATCGAGACCCAAGACCCAGGGGCCAGACCGAGACCGAGACCGAGACCCAGACCGAGAACCCAGCAACCCAAACCGCACCCCCAGACAACCCGAAAAACCCACAAGGCGTGAGAAACCC
>KV748851.1:0-10287 GCA_001692915.1 Glonium stellatum | reverse complement strand
TTTCGGGTGGGCGATTGGGGGGGACCATGCCCCGTGGCGGGCTTTGGGGGCGTCGCGCTAAGGCTGCCGGCAAAGGAAATTAGCATGGCTGATATACAGACGGCTGCCGTTGACAAGCCCGTCTAGGATCTCCAGGCCCGGCTGAGACTCGTGATGGCTGGTTTCAGGATGGGGGCTGGTGAGCCCGCTTAGCCTGGATTGCGGCCATGGCTCGGATGCGGCTGAACTGACGTGAGTTCTTTAAAACTCTATTCGCACTGGAGATTATGCTCTTAGGTAACTGAGTGAGAGTGAAGGATCTGGTGGGGGAGGGGGTTGTTGGGACAAGGTGTGGTTAGATGATGGCGCAGAATACGGCAATGAGACCTGGGCGCTGGAATGGATGTGCTTTTTGGAAGCGAGAGGGATGCTCCGAATTCAGGCTGAAGTACTCCACTGACTCGCCTTTCGCTAGAGAGAAGATCATAAAGGCCCCGGCCAAGGATACCTAGGTACATATGACCTAGGTACATATGAGAGTAGCACGGCTTAATCACGGCTTAACTCTCTAGCTGTTACCCTAAGCCGCTCTATAACCCTTAAGGTGTAAAAAAGAAAGTAGTAAAAGATAGCAGTACTGCAGGGGGAGTACTTCGCCAGCACCGTTGCTAGCACCATCGCTAGCACCATCGCTGGTATCACTGTAATCAAACCAACATAAGCAAGAGGCACAGATTGTAGGTGGCCGAATCTCTCATTACTAGCTCTGAACTACCCAGCGGGGCCGACACACGACACAAGCGGTCTCTGCAATCTCACCATCCAACTTCAATAGCTACCAAGACCAAGCTTCTCGCAATCTCCATCAGCGGTAAGTTTTGCAATCGCGGCGCGAAAACAAACGGACAGCGGGAGAAAAAAGGTTGACACACGCCGCGCCATCTTTAATCAAATATTCGCGAGAACCGCTCAATTTCAAATGAACAAAGGAAAGCACCATGCGAAGACGTCGCAGACGTTCTGTCTCAAATCCTCCCACCTTCTTCAATCCTCCGATCAAATCCGCCCCGTCGCCACATCCAGCCACCCATCAAGGGCCTGGGAGAAGGCTTGGGTCGGAAATCACAGAGGGGAAATTGGGCAGGAAGCAGGGACGAGGTGTGATTGGAAGCAAACTTAACGCCCAGGCACGGAGTGAGTGGGGATACAATGTTAAAGCAAGGACAGACTCCGGGAGAAAAATAATAGCAACCATAAAGTCGGCCGTTTACCTCAAGAGAAAAGTAAAAGAGTGGAGTCAATCCGTCTCGAGAGATTTCGCTTGCGGAGTTTGGTTTCGTTCTGGTTGCAATGTCTGCGATTGGGGACCCTCATTCTATACTCCGAGCTTTGTGATTGATACTGTTACGGTGGGGTAATGTGCGAACCCACTTAGATTGTCTTGGGAGAGCGACTGTTACTGTAGGCACCTGAAGTTTAGTAAACCATTCGCCTGTACACGATCAGGCAACGGGGTTTGAGACGACTAAAGGAGGGGGGAGAGGAGATCTAGGGCACTTGCGTCACATCCACAATATCATCAATGTGGTTGCACATAGCCACGAACAGATCAAAGAACAATTTGCCGCCATTCTCCATTTCCATTTGCATCGTGCCGCTGCGCTTGAACGTCCGCCGGCTGCGGATAATCAGAGCAAGGTAATGAGCGCGGAGGCGCGAGTCACTGTCTGGCGTATTCTCGTACGCGTACCGAGCACTGCGGAGGATTGTGCCGACCTCGATTCCGCTCTGCAAGCCCTGCTTGCGCAAGGCGAGCTTCTTGAGCTCCTCGAGGCCATAACGCTCCGCCGCGCAGTATACGGCAGTGTCACGCAGAATAACGTCACCTACGCCGGAGTGGAATATTGTCGGTTCGACACTCCCGCGACCACCAAGTTTAGAGTTGAGATCATCGTCTTCTGCACCCTCGAGCATCCAGGTGTTGCGCTTCTTATCTTGGATTAGACGGGGATAGTAATCCCCCTTGTAGAGATACTCGAGGACACAAGAGAATATCTCGGCTTCTTCGTCGGGCAGGTTGATACGTCGAGAGTTAGACTCGAAGAACTGGCCTCGCAGCGCCGCCGCAAAGAACGGCGAGTGGCACAGTACGTCTTCGTGTGCGGCGAACAGTCGCTGGTCGTGGCCAATCACGAGTGTGACGATGGCACTGGTGAGGTTTGGGGAAACACTGAACAGATGGCTGGTGTTAGCAGGCCGTTGCTTCTAGGCAGCCATGAGGCTGGACGAGGCTGTCATACCTCTCCATTAGCGGACTGTCCATCTTCTCGAGAATCTTCTGTTTAGTATTATCGCGAAACGATCTCTTCGGCTGCTTAGTTATCTTGCCCGCTCGTTCCTTTGAGATAAAAGAGCGTTTGAACATTTTGGACGAAGAGAGGGATCGTAACGAGCGACGGAAGGCTGTGAAAAGAGAGTGAAGGTTAATTTGACGCGTTTTGCATGGGAGGAGCTCCGGAAGCCCTCAGAACTGCCTTTCCTGGGAAAAGTCTGTTCTGAAGTCTTTGCTAGAATCTACACTTGGGGAAGCGAGACTCTGGCTCTGTGTTCGGCCGGCTCTGACTTGTCGGGGGGCGTAAAGGTTTGGTGGGGGAGGGCTGGCCTCTTTAAATACCCGCCTACTATCGCCCTGCCAAGTCACCGCCCCGGCAGCCTGCGGCCAGCCCGTGCACCAAGGCTGTGTCTACCACCGCTGCCATTCGTCAATGCATCCTGCATGCGCCATGAGTGGAAGGAAACATAGCAAGGCAACGAGCTTGGACGCGTCAAGCGCCTGTGATTCGTAGAACCATGCCCCAAGTGGAAGCAATTGGAATCGTCTTCCATGCGCTGAGAAAGTCGCACGGCTGACAAGCCTCGTCGAGTGGCCCAACCTGATAGTGTAGCCCGGCGTCGGCAGAGGAGCCTCAATGGCAGGGGGAGAGACGAAACACTTGAAGCAAATAAAGAGCGAATAGTAAAGCGCATAATAGAGAAATTCAAAAGCTGTGCTCTTGTTACCGCTACTTCCTTTCAGTACCTCCAGCCACCCCCACTCCAAAGACCTTTGTAACACTGCTATTCAGCTGACTAGCCCTGAGTCGAACGGTGAGTCACGAACTTTCAAGGACGGATCTGGAGCAGGATGCCTTGAAGGCTGTTTTTATCACAGCGAAAGAGAAACAAACAATGCGTGTCTTGACCTTGAAGAACCCCAGAACCTACCATTCAACCAATGCAAGCGCTTGGCTATGCATGTTCTCTCGACGTGCTCTCCTCTTCATTCGATGTTTAAACGTACCGATGCAGTTCCTAAATGTCGCAAATATCATTTGGCATATAAGCAATTGCGGTCCACGAGGCGTACTAAAGCACAGAATGAAATTTAACTCCCTTCCGAGAAGCCCAGTAACAACGATCACGAGCTCAAAGTAATCAAACTGATGATACAAGTGGTTTTGAACCAGAACGGCAGGGTCAACTTGCCAGTGGCTACGAGGCAGCACGTCAATGTTCGACGCGGTCTGCTGAAGACCCCGGGCTTGAATAATACGCTCGAGGACGTCGAAAATACTCGGAGTTCCGCGTCGAAACATATGCCTTGCTCGTTGGCACATTGATAACGGTCCTAAAGTAATATTTAAAATGGAACTCGGCCCGATAAAGAAAAACCTCGAAATTCTAAAATCTCCATGAGACTTAACAAAGGGTCTCAAGGCAGCCAGCCTAGGGATCTCAAAACTGCTGTATGTGTTCCAGTTACGCCTGATCAAACTTCTCATTTTTGTATTGACGTCGAGCAACTCGGTATATTTTTCTTTCGGGGGGCGGGTGGGCCAAGGCCACCAATAATCTCGAGCTCGCCATATTACATTACTGTTAGTACCGAAGCTCAGGATGAGGTACAGGAGCTCGTTTGGAAGACGAGAAGTGAAGTCGACTTTGGGTAGCCTTTCGCGCATTTCCAGAAGTCGCTGATTTATCTTGACCACTAATGAGGTAAGTACTCTAATAAGGTGCACACAAGAGGAATAGTTGCTTTGGCAACTATTTTGCACAATTATAACAGTGATAAGGGTAAGTTGAAGAGCTGCTAGACCGTTGACTCCTATCTTAAAATGATATTCGTACGTAGAACCATTTCCGAATAGCTGAGGCTGCTGAAGGACTAGCGGGATACCAAAAGGGCTACGCTTCGGCGGTATTTCGCAGACGAAAGGTAGAATTGCTCGGTCGAAATCTTCGAGTTGCTCAAGTGTAACCCCAATTTGTAAATGTCGAATTCTCTCCGCATTACCAATACCAATGCGTCGAAAAAACAAGCGTGCTGCCGGAATACCATCTGGAGGTCCGTCTCTCGTTAGGATCAGCGAGAAGTCGAAGATCCCAACCTGGTAGAAGCTGCGGGCAAGGCGTTCAGGTGACGGTGGAAAGGGCACCAGAAGCCTCAATAAAGAGGTGGTTGGCCACATAGTTATGTCGGACGGCTGAATGACATGGTATTCTGGTAGCAACAGCCAGAAGATCTTTAGGCGGGCATTTTCAGGCAGCTTTTCCAAAGCAAATCTGTTCGACATAGTGATGATAGACCTGCTGGTTCTGTGAGACCGCAGACAAAAGCAGAAATGTAGTACCAAAATACAATCACTCAAGAACGTCAACAGACGCAACCCAATGGGAAGAGCACAGCAATCAGTAGGCCAAAGTACCGAATGCTCGCGGTAATACTTGTACTGTAGTAATCAAGGATTAAGGTGAAGAAATGACAGTCTATGAGGCAGATGTATGACTCAAGAAATTGGCCTAGAATGATGATCAGCACCTCCGGTTGTGGTTGTTGATTACGAAGCATTGTTGTTGTTATATATTTTTGAGTTCACCATAGAAGGAAGGCGGCAGCTGGCATGCTCCGTTGTTCAGGCAGGCATGCGGACAGGCAGCCAGTCGTCGGGTGGAAGTCATTCACAAGGCGACAGCTCTATAAAAGCGGGAAACTTACCTTACTTAACGCCGCCCATTACTCCTCGTCAACCTCGCAGAGCCTGACAGAGCCTGACAACCACAACTTCCAATCCACTTCTACTGAAGTTCAAAGCTCCGTTGAGCTCCCCATTTGTAAACCAGGTTGACCACTTTGCAAAACTCGCTACAGCTTATAAGATGGCCGCCTCAAGGAAGCGAATCCTTAAAGTGGGACCTCATCTTCGCCTGCGTCACAAGACAACGTCGACTAACAAGATACACAGGAGTATGGAGAATGCATGAACGACACCCCTTCGGGGATGAAAATCAACTTCGATGAACAGAACATAACTGAGTGGGAGATCCTCATGGATGGTCCCGACCAGTCGCTCTACGCCGTGAGTGCAGGGCCCCACGTCTCCAAACTCTACCCGGGCACTGCTGACCACACACTCCACCTAGGGCGGTCACTTTAAGCTCAGACTGACATTTCCAACTGAGTATCCTTTTAAACCCCCCGTAGTAAGCTTCAAAACCAAAATCTACCACCCGAACGTCAGCAACGATGACAAAGGCTCCATGTGCCTAGGCATGCTGCGGCCCGAGGCCTGGAAGCCACCGAACAAAGTCATCTCCGTTCTCCACCTCATACAAACCCTCCTCATCGAGCCTAATCCTGATGATTCGATCGAGCCAACCATTGCGAACGAATACAAGGACAATCGGAAGGAGTTTGAGAAGACGGCCAAGGACTGGGTCAAGCGATATGCGAAGTAGAGTATGTCAGATAAGATATTTGGTGCGAGATATAGCAATGCCGTCACCTTCAAGGCGTTTCTTATGACTGCATTATGGGCGTTGGTTATGACATTCCTTCAGCCTTGTTCGATATGCTGGATGATATACAGAGAATAAACATGGATTTGCCTTGAAATTGCTTCGTCCACACGTCATCTATCTATGAAAATACAGAGCGAGCAGCTCGAGCAATTCAATTCCTAGCCTCGGGAAGTAGGTATGTGAAAGGATGCACTGGAGTTCCCGGCGTCGGAGCAGAGCTGTCAGACGGTGTCAATGAAATTTCGATGTACGACCTTGGCTTTGACAGCTGCAGAGGGGCCATAACAGGCCTTATTCACGAGAAAGCTTGATCCTGGACGAAAAACGCGAGGGATGAGTGGGGCTTTTCTCGTTTCAGTAGTCAATCGCTGGGAAGTTGTAGTGCAAAGCATTGACCGAAATTATCGTGACAAGCTCCGGTTAGTGGTCAACAAGCCATCAACCTCGGGCTGAGGCATCCCACATCAAAACGCGTAAAGAGTTGTGTTTATAATTTGCTGACTTTGGGATCGGGCCAAGAAATCCCGCGTGAATTGTTTGGCTCGTGAAGCTTTCTCCTATCTGGTGCATATTACGGATGATTGATTTGGGAGCAGAATAAGCCGAAGGTGGGCCAGTCGATGCATGTAAGAAAACTTCCTACTGCAGATTCGGCCTCGAGCCCTACTTTGTGCGGGCCTAGAGAACAGTCTCGGCCATGGGTGAAGCCCTACGAGGCGGTCCCGAGGCGATGTTGAGGCGATCTGCAACTGAACTCTAGACGCGTCGCGTAGCTGCCTTAGGCCGGGTCAATGTTTACTTTTAGTCGAGTGTTTACCAGAGAGTCGGACAAGCCGGCGGTGTCGTCATAGTCAGTGACGGCCAGTAATGCTAGTGATGGTCAGTCAACCGTCAGCGATGGCTGGCAGTGCTAGAAAAGTTAGGTAGAGTGGCTCCAGGGCCAGCGGAGCGGAAAGGATGGAAATTGGCAATATAACAGCGTCGGGCAATTTCCATCCACACGGAATACCGTTTGTAGCGCTGAGCTGACCCCTGCGTGGCGCCCAAAGAGACTCGCGAGCGGCGCCTTACCCTCGTTCTTCCGAGCCTCCATCCAGCACAGTTACTGCAACTTCTGTCTTAGCCTCACCTCTCGCGGCCACCACAAAGCCACAGGGCTGCCGGTCACTTCTGCGTGACCTTTCAGTCCTCTCAGTCCTCTTGATCCTGCTTTGTTTTGCCTAGGCCCTTTCATTCTCTTCAATAACTATTACTCTATTACAGAGCGAGACTCTCCTTCACCTGGCTTCTTGCGCCTGCCTTGCACTTGAACTCCACACTCCCGAACCGCCCGCTCATTACCAACCCCCATCATCTCTACGCCCAGTTCATGGCCCAATGCAAACACTCTCTACCGAATCACCTTCTGTCTATATATTGCTCCCAGCAGAACGAGGAATGCAGACGGCCATCCTCTCCAGAACCTTGACCTCGTTGTGGAAACCGCATACCACCGACCGCAGGCGTGGCATGGGAGGCAGTCATTGCGCGCTTAAGCCATGAACGTACGCCTCAATAATATACAAGACGGAGAAACCGCAGCCGGGGTTGCATCAGACACAGCGAAGGAACCAATTGACACGGAGCCAGAGACCTCCTATCCCACAGCCCTCTACGCCAAATTGACGCCGCCTGCTTCCCCGGGAGACGCCGATTCTGCTTCAATAGCCTCCAATCAAAGCATTTCCCATGTTCGACCACGACACCCAATACATCTTCTGGCCGAGGCTGCACAATCACCCGCTTCTCACGACAGAGGCTATCGAACCCCTTCTCCCGACCCTTCAAGGCCAGCAGGCCTCCCGAACTCAATACCCCCACCGTATCTCCCTCTCCGTAAGACCTCGTCACAGCTCCTACGACAACGCATTCTACCACCTCTCTCTTCTCCGTTGAACGAAAAGGGTTTTCCTAGAGCCGAGCAACCTTCACCCACGTATTCGACATCCAGCGGGAGGCCGCGGCAACCAAGCGCCACGCCCTCTCTAAGCGATGAGAGCTCGAGAAATGTAGCTTCGTCTAGAAACTCGGGAGTTTCTTGGAGAAACTCAAAAGACGGACATTCGTGGCCACTATCGAATAGGGCCCGTGGTCAGACAACATCCTCACACCCCTCGTCTCACATGCAACCACACCGTGCTCTACGGACGGCTACATCGATACCTGACTATGCGCCAATCCGAGCCGCCAATCGAACTGGACCATCTACCACATACAAACCTGACCGAGGTCCGATTGGTCGGGACAGTGATAGCCATCAGTCACCCATTCGGAGGGACCCAGTCACGCGCAATGACGATGCACGAGCAAGCTTCCGTTCAGGATGGACAAACGCTTCTTCGGGATTCTTGGATGCCAGCGGAACGGAGCGGAGTAGCATAGCAACGAAACGAAGCTCAGTAAGCGAGAACGGAGTGAGCATTTCAAACCAGGCTGAGGACGACACCGAGGAAGGCATGAGCGTTGAAGACGCCATCGACTTGTACGTGGGGGGCTTTTATGACGATCCTGTAGCGGATGAGGGTGTCGATATATCCGACGAAGGTTACGTGTCTCAGGCCGGTCTCACACCCAGTCCAGAGGCGCAGGAAATACCGCCACCGATTCAGCGTCGGCATTCCGCCGGCATGGTAGGACGAGATAGTATCGCAATGGCACCGCCGCAACTAAAGCATCTTCTCGATGCTGACGCTCCTGACATACGAACATCTACGCAAATTCTTTCTGGTCGAATGCCATCCATGCAACACGATAGAGAGTCCCTAACACCAGTACCTCGCGATCGCTACGGATTTAAAAAAGCCACTCAAAATGTCACGGTGAATCAATATGACACATGGAACGAAGGTTATGTAGAATATCTCGCTCGCCGGCGTAAAAAATGGATGGCCCTGATGAAGCAATACAGCCTACCAACAGAGAAACCGACGCGATTCCCGCCCAAATCCGACAAAGTCAAACGATATATACGCAAAGGCATCCCGCCCGACTGGCGCGGCGCAGCCTGGTTCTGGTACGCCGGGGGACCCGAAAAGCTAGCGCAGAACCCCGGGCTGTACTGGGACCTAGTCGAGCAGGTGGACAAAGGGGGGCTGAGCGAGACGGACCGCGAGATCATCGAGCGCGACCTCAATCGCACCTTTCCGGACAACAACCGCTTCAAGCCGGACCCGGAGCCGGGCTCCACCAGCACCGACAGCGACGACACCCTCCTCAACCCCGAAACCTCCATCCTGCGCTCCCTCCGCCGCGTCCTCCAGGCCTTCGCCGTCCACCACCCCAACATCGGCTACTGCCAGTCCCTCAACTTCCTCGCTGGCCTGCTGCTGCTGTTCCTGGACGAGAACGAGGAAAAGGCGTTTGTGATGCTGAGCATCATCACGACGGTGCACCTGCCGGGCACGCATAGCAAGGTGCTCGAGGCCAACGTCGACATGGGCGTCCTGATGAGCTGCATCCGCGAATCCATGCCCGCCGTCTGGGCCAAGATCGACGACACGCCCCTCCTGAACGCCGGCCCCACCACCACCATGACGGCCGCCGCCCGCCTGCCCACCATCTCCCTCGCCACCACGTCGTGGTTTATGTCCCTGTTCGTCGGCAATCTGCCCATCGAGACCGTGCTCCGCGTCTGGGACTCGTTCTTTTTCGAGGGCTCCAAGACTCTGTTCCGCATCTCGCTCGCGATTTTCAAGGTCGGCGAGCAGGATGTCCGTGCCATTTCGGACCATATGGAGATTCTGCAGGTCATTCAGACCGTGCCGCGTAGGCTGGTCGATCCGAATGCGCTGATGGAGACGTGCTTTCGGCGCAGAAATGGCTTTGGCCATCTCAGTCAGGAGACGATCGATGCGCGGAGGGCGGAGCGCAGGAAGCTGCATGTTGAGGATATGGCGAGGCTGAATGGGGCGGGGACGGGGGTGGTGAAGGCGAAGACGGGGATGGCGGCGGCGGAGGCGGTGGTGGTGGTGGAGGGGGAGGCGGAGGCGGAGGAGAGGGGCGGCATGAGGCGGTCGGCGTCGAAGCGGTTTAAGCGGTCGTTGTCGCGGCGGAGGGGTCGGAACGGGTAGTGGGTAGTGGGCTAGTTACCGGCACTGGTGGCTGAGTATCTTGCTGGCGATGGTAACGGCCGCGGTGAAAAGCACTGATATGGGCTCTCACATTTGAGGCCGGGCGGGCACCAGGCGTTTGTTCAGCTAGGGGGAGTTTGTGGTCGTTTGTCGCTATTGTGGTCATCGAGAGGGATGGGAAGTTTCTGAGGGCTTTAGCGGCATGTTGTATGTTGTATGTTGTGTGCTTGTACATTTCGGCATCTAACGACTCATGAATGGGGGTTGATAGCAACGAACCCGTTTTTTCGCTCTGCTCTTTGCTGCCGGCACTGCTTCCGGTGATGCTCTCTCTCTCTCTATATATATATATATATAT
>KV748850.1:0-24358 GCA_001692915.1 Glonium stellatum | reverse complement strand
GCTAGCGTAAGGAAATTTGCGAACTCTGTCTACTCTAGCCGTCTAAATTTTAATTAGACAAAAATATTTGCAAAAACTAACATGTTAAAGGATAGCCACTCCTTCAAATCTATCTTACTATTATAGAATTAAGTTTAACAGAAGATGCACAATTCATAACGACTTACTATTCAGAAGCGATATTCCAATTTTTGTTTCACAAGAATTTGAATGTTAATGAACATAGTTTGAGTGATGTTCGTGCAGCACATGGCTTTCTGAAATATTCCCCAGGAAATTGCAGACTGTTGTATAGTGCGATTAGGGGCTCCACGTTGCCTAGTATACGCGCACTACAATAGCTCATGAGCCTTTACGCTGTTTTCCGGCAATGAAGTTGTTTAATCTACCCATAGCTATTTAATTTCCATCATCCTAGTCTTCATGCTCGGCCTCAACGACGCTCTTGAACTTTCGTATTGTATCATCCACATCTAGTAGCACCACTGGAACTTCGAAGCCAAGGTCATTAAATTTCTTTTTCCTCGCCGCTTCTTCTCCCACACCCTCCTCCCAATTTTCCAGCTTCTCCGACGATCCAAAATCCAGAAATGCCGAGGCGGCGCTCCCAAAATTACTCGAAGCAGCGCCCTGTTTCTGCTTCATATCCTTGCTTGCGGCCTTCTTTAGCCCAATGATAGAGCCCCAAGATCCTGCCACTCCCCTTCCCTCACCATCATCGCGCATTAGGTGGTAAAAAGGAAGACTTATTTTTTTTGTACGTTTCTAGCGTGATAGGTGATTCGCCCGGTTCAAGCCCGGTCACCAACTTGAAGGTACTCGAGTCAATGAGCTGTATGTTGAGTAGCTTTGGACTCGCGAGGTCCTAGATACGGGCATCATTGTGGTCTCGCTCGATGTGCCGGATGATGTCCCCCCCAGCACCGACACTGAGTGACCTTACATTAGTTTCCTGCTTAAGAGAGAGCTCGACGGTTTCGCCAGTGTAGAAGAGTACCGAGTCCGCTTGTGTGATGGTCAGTTGTAGATCTGGACAAAGAGGTGATGGAAATTAAGCGGCTGGTGAAGAAGAGGGATTAGTTTATGGATAACGCTTGAAAAAATGGCTAACCATCACTGAGCACTGTCCCCAAATATATC
This sequence comes from Glonium stellatum, assembly GCA_001692915.1. Classification (NCBI taxonomy): domain Eukaryota; kingdom Fungi; phylum Ascomycota; class Dothideomycetes; order Gloniales; family Gloniaceae; genus Glonium; species Glonium stellatum. The sequence goes on along the minus strand of KV748850.1, from coordinate 23,218 downwards.
AATGTTTAGTTCCGTGTAGGGATACCCTCTTTCTCTAGGATGCCTAACTTTATGTAACCGATAGTTTCACCTTCTAGGGTGAGGGTCTTTCCTCGGTGATGGACAAGCACTTGCCTAGCTCTATGCGAACAAAGAATAAGGTTGAGTGTGGAATCCTAAAGATATTCTCGGCAAGCTGCAAGTGTATCTGACGCTGCATTTAACTTGCCGCTCGTATATTATAATCAGATAAAGTGCGGCCTAACTCTGTTAAAGTAAGTACGGGGAGATATTAAGGGCTTTCCCTTACCATCTTGTAACTGTTCACCAGCAGAGATAGGCCTCTGCAGATCTAGGGGTATTCCTTCTCTATCTTGTATTTTACACTTGATATTTCAGTCGTGTCTGACGGCTTGACGTCGATAGCTATTGTTCTTCTAGTCGATGATTTTACGAATACTTGCATTCCCCCAGGGAAACAGCGGACAAGGTGTATCATTGATCCCTATTGACATCTCGGTTAGCGCATGTCGCCGCAACCCGGCGAAGCGACCTTCGTACGTCTTTAATATTGTAGTCTAATAGCGATCGGCCGCCATCTCCCATCTGTCTGCCATGAAAGACAAGCCTCTGCTGATCTAGAGGTATCCCATCCTTATCTTGTACTTTGTTCTTGACATTATTGATTGTGTCCAACAGGTCGACTTCGAGCGCTACCTTCTTTCCGGTCAATGTGCTCAAGAAGACCTTTATCGGTCCTCCGTCCGAAATACGACTCAATAAGAACTCGATAATTCTGCTTTCCTCGCGAGCAATGTTACTGTCGAAGACCTGTTCCGCATCTGTTATAAAGGCTTTCCTGCCACGCATTTCGATAGTGTGCTGTACTGTTGATAAGCTGGTCGCTTTTTCAATCTCTCTTCGCAATTCTCGCACTGTACTGTGCCAACCTAAGGCTATAAGAAATGAGCTCTCACCATTTTGGCGTTGTTTACCGTGAGTCAGACCCTGAATACTACAGAGCTGACCAGAGTTATTTTTCGACAGCGCCTACTTCTATCATGTTAGAAAATGTTTCTAGCTGCCTACCAATAGCTATTTATTTTTAGTGCAAGATGAGAACGTACCCAGACAAATTTCCACTCATAAGGATATAGCCGGCCTCGATGCCTCTTTTCAAGCTTTAATATGTCCCTTACATAGTGATAGATGTTTTGAAAGCCTGGCCATGACTTCACCGGAATTAGGGCGTTAGGGGTTGTCTTCGTACACACACACATACAAAATAAGTCATCTAAGTTACCAAGTTGGTTCCGGACAACGGCAACTACAGCATCAAATTCATTCTCAAACTCAAACTGTAGGGCATGTCAACTGGGCTTGTATGCTCAACGATTAGGGTCGAATTCCTCCATACCGAGAGAGAGAAGGTTAGTCTCGTCGGATGACCGGGAAGGTCTACTCTGAAGTCACATTTTTCGACATCTGCATACTGAATTTGGATTTTGACAATATTCTGGGAAGTTAGAGACGGAGGTGCTTCATCTAGAGGATCACGTATGTTATTTGGACGTTCCTTGAGTTGGGGAGCCATGGTTTTAATGTGGAAAATGTCGCCGTTACGGAGGCCCTCATCCCTTGGCGTATTTAGGACGTCAAAAACATGAGCTTGAGGTATAAGTGAGTCGTCATATGATATCAGACCACTGGATTCCAGAGAGCCCCTGGAGACGTCTTTAGTTGAACCCGCAAACATACCCTCAATGGCGAACATTGGAATGATTCGCAGTTGAATCCCGCCAACAGAATCCCGCCCGGTGACTTGCCATTCAATGGAAGCTCTAGTTTGGGTTGTCTTCTCTTCCTCGTAGTACTGCGCCGATTGAAATGGACTGGTTTCCCAACCCCTTCTATTTCGGGGTTTGGGTTTACTACCCATGCTTTCGCTTTTCTCTCGGCGAGGGGGCGCCATTTCCGCTGCGACAAACTGTTTGACTATACCAGGGCTAGTTGAAATACCGTCCAACCACATCTGCTCAGGAATTATGATGTAGTCTTGAGTGGGAGCTAATCTATTCATCCGACGAATTAAAGAAGCTATGTCTCCAGTCGTTCCTTCACCGGTGGTACCGTTCACTCCGCCGGCGAATGGCCTAATGACGAATTTTTGGCCATCGATGCACTCAAAGTTTATCCACATTGCTTCCATCTCTGTTATGTAACGTAAGTCCAAGTCCAAGCCCAGTCATAGGTATAACTTACGATACATAGGAAGAAACAACCCCCCCTGTGCGGTAATAGAAGGTGATAGCTTATAGCCAAATGGTTGAATATTGAACAAGGGAAAGGTACCTAGATTGGGAGGGAGTTCATAGTTTTTCCCGTCTCCTGGGATATGAAGGTACGTATTATCCCCTTTACTGATAGAGATCGATTTTGACGCCGCATTGGAGAACGGTGTTGACTCATCATACGGCGTGTTGGGGTTAAGCTTTGCCTCGATTGGGCTTGGGAAGGCTTTACTAAAGAATGAGGCGATCGATTGCTGCTCATTGATCTTCACACCTTTTGACTTATCATAGCAAGGTCTGCCAGTTGTGACTTGTACTTGTGTTGTAAACACATCCATCCAGGCGTGTTTAATCTCGTGGCCATGAACGTAGAAGGTACATCTGCTGGCTGAGTATTTAATGTCTATATGCAGAATGAACGACATTCTCCAGTGTTCGACGTGCTAACATACCAGGTTGCTCTTGCGCTAAGCGCTGGCCCAACTCCGCCTCTGCAACAAGTGTGTCTGATGGAATATCAAGTATTCGAGAGATAGTTTCAGCCCTGTAAGTGGTGGGACTGAGTTTTTCGCGGAGACCACTTAGTCGTCCTGGATATGGTTATCATTCAACTGGAGGTTTCTCGAAAAGGGGAGGATTGGAAGTCCGGAGACCCCCTTATTTGGTTTTCTTGAATAGCTCTCGTCTTTGTGAGTGGTCGACACCGATGGAGTGGATCTTGCCTGTAAGTCTCAAGAGCTATTGGAGCTAGGATTTGGAGCCCCCTATTAAATTTTAGTAATTGATTATTAAAATTAGCTTCCTGTAATGACCTATTGAGGCGTTCCTGCGCTGTGGGGTATTTAGTTCAGGGCTTGGCTCGAATCTGTAACTAGCGACGGGGTTATGGCGTTTTAATAAGGGGTCTAGGCCCTTTGATGTGCTAGTGGGGTTCTTTGTCGAACTAACTCTAGCTATGCCACAGCAACCCCAGTTAGTGGATATCGTCATCTGGTAAAGGCAAATGATATTGCCCAATTACTTTTCATAGTTGGTTTTCCCAAGATTATCTCTTTGATTGCCGCTTCGACTAAAATGTAGTTTTGACTTTCGCTGCTTGGAAAGCGGCACATTCCCCGGTGATGGGCATTGAGTGGGATAATCATCTCGTTGGGAAGACCAAGCACAGCGGAAATCTCGGGAACTACCTGGCTAATGTTAATTGATGAAGGAGGCAAAATAAAAGGAGGGGAGCTAGGGCCTACTGGTGTAATCAACGGCTTCTCGATTTGTTGCTCAGTGAAAGATATGGCCTTAAGTGGTGTAACACGATGGACGAATCGGCGCGAGATATCCATCAGCGTTACCGAATCCTTATCGATGTTACGCAAGAGGTCTTTTCGGATCCCTTGGTCGAGACTCGCAATGTTGATCGGGTTCGAAAGTAAAAGTGCCCAAGGAACAAGGTCTGAGCCTCTACGTGGAGTTCCCATGAAAATTACCCCTTTTGTTGAGCGAAGCACATTTCCATAGAAGTCTTGGGCCTCATTTGCTAAGATGAGAGCTTGGGCTTGTCAGTATGGGCTTGAGAAAATGAATTTAGAGCGAGAACCTTCTCGACCACTATTCCTCAAAGGCTATGGGCAATGAAGATAAGAAGCCTGTCTTTAGCCTGTATTCATGTTAATATGTTTCCACGGGAAGCTGGAGGGGCAAGGGTACCTCTTAACTACTTCTAACCACTCTTAGGCGGTTGAGGAGATCGATTGCGAAGTTCTGAATGCCTACTTTAGACCTGCTAAACGCTAGGGCAGAGTCATATCTAAATGTCATGATCCTTGCGTTTGGGATCGCATTGGGGAGAAAATCCTCTGACTAGAACTTCCCAGTTTCCTTGTCGGTTCATGTTTCCCTCGCTGTTCCATTCAGCCCGTGAATAGCAACGAAACTGCGCCGTCTTGTCAGCCTCGGAACTTGGGCATATTCCGCCTGGGGTGTGCTGCAGAAGAACGAACTCTGCTTCTGGCACTGGCTCGTGGTTTAGAAATTCCGAAATTGGGTAAAGCACAAAGAACCCATGAGATACGTGCACTTTCCTTTCCTACGTAGGCATCTAGGATTAGGCTTGGGTGATACTACTTTCTCTTGCGTCCTTTTGGGCTAGGTGATGCATACCTTAATTGAGGAGTTAGTATCCTCGCCCCTACCGCGCCGCCTAAACTTCTTCACCTAGGATTTCATATTTCTACTGAAGTATGATTTTCAAGGCTGAAAAACGACACTTTATAGACCTAGATGTCTAAGAGTGAAATGAAATGCGAAGTAAGCTCAGCGACGCGAGAATGACCGGAAGTGAAATCCAAGCGCTGCCTAGTCTTGGCTTTCTGCAGCATAGCCGCCGCTACATGGTGCCTATATGCCCTAATAGCCCATATTAGATGTAAATGTACGAAACTTACATAATGTAAGTGATCGCGCAAACTAAAGATAATTAAATCTACTTATTTAAAACCCCTATTTAAGGGGACGTGCATCGTAATTCGATTATTCGCTTGATTGGCATGGGCACTACTCTCAGTAAAATGGATAGAACATCGTAGTTGATGTTTACTTAAACCGTAATTGCGAGTTGAGGGATGTGGGAGTGAAGAGCGGGTACATTAATCCGAATAAGTTCTCTCGGAGCAGCCTGTACGCGAAGTCAGCTGATGTTACGCTGAATCAGCCCGCACCGCAAGTAACCGATAAGCCATTCGTTTAAAGTCTCCAGTATGTTATCTCGACTTGTATTGCGGCTGGTAATTAAGGAAGCGCTTTACGTCTCTTTGAAATGTTACTTGACACCGAAACTCCCTTCGGTAGCGCTTACAAAACCGACCATGAGTTCAAAGAAGCACTGCTCGTAGCCTCGAGGCTCCGGGTTGGCCGCGGTGAAGTGGCTAATTGGGCGTCTCATCTAAGGTTTCTTACGCCAGTTATTAATGCAGACAGCGCCGGTAACAAGAACGGAGATGATGTGACTGGCGCTAAAAGTGGGCATGAGAGCGGACCCATAGAACTAGAAACGGCGTCGCTAACTCCATCGGAGGACTCATCCAAAGAATATTGCATATGTAACGAGCGTCCATATAAGGCCTTTGATAAGGCCTCACGTCAACTTCAATTAACCGAATCTTCGGATCTCCCAGACTGCGTCCATTATGTGGCAGTGTCGTATTGTTGGTCAAGTACGCCATTCCCCAGATCTGAAGATGGTGAAGTGGGGAGTGAAGAGTACTCAATCGATACAAAACACGGCGTCCGTTCAAACAAGGCATCGAGTAGCATTTTGGATCGCGCAATATTTTTCGCGTCGGAGAGAGGTTCGAAATTCATCTGGATTGACCAGGAATGCATTGAGCAAGATAACCCCATTGATCAACGAGATGGCATCCAGGCTATGGATTTGATATATCAGCGCGCATGGGATTCAGTCGGCCTGCTTAACATATATGTTGAAAAACAAGAACATCTTGATGCATTGAATCTCATGTTTGAAGGTGAAGGGATCGAGTCGAATGAATTGGAAAATCTTGCTGAGATACTGGAACTCATCTGCTCAGATGCTTGGTTTACGCGTGCCTGGATCCTCCAAGAGTCTACCTCTGCTGGATCTGAGATGACGCTGTTAATTAGATGCGCTCCACAGCTACAAAGGACGGATTACTTCGCTGGCGGTAGCGACCATTATTTCGAAGTAGCTCTATTCCAGTTACACATTCTTTTGTCATCCTGGCTCCCCACGACGGTTGAGGCCATGGCGGAAGATATTGGTGGGGAGTTGCATAACAGAATCTTGAGAGTTATGGACCGCTGGTTCGGCATGACCCCACCTGCGTCTTTTTCGGAGTACAATCCGGATATGCGCCTGGCTTGCAACGCAACAGAAGCTATTTACCTCCTTAGCAAACGTCAAAATACTATTGTTGCTGATCGGCTGGCTATACTTGCTAATCTGTGTAATTACGAGGTTCGTATTGACTCAAACGAGCTGGATCGGCTTGGGTATAATTTTAGTATCTGCGCTTTCGTCTTGTCCATCCTAAACGGGGACATATCTCTTTTGAATGGCTATGCCGAGATGATGCAAGGAAAGCGCGGTAAAGTCGACTCCCTGGAATCTGATAATGTATGCGCTCCAACTCGGCGACTTGGGTATACATGGTGCCCTTCGGCTTCAACTAGCCTCGATGGAATAGTATATCTTGACAGAGAGAAAGATCATCTACGCACGAGAGTTGTCTCTTTGGCGGAAAGTGGCTTATTAGTTCAAGGATGGCTATGGGCCGTTGACCATGAGATTGACGTAACAATCGTCACGGAGCAGTTATGTATTCGACGAAGCCAGTCGATAGTTAAGCAGTCCATAACAGGTCATGTCGATCGGACACTGACAATCGAAATACTTGTTAGTCTGCTATGCTATTTGCATAAGTGTGCGTACCATGGTCTCGTAAACCTCATATGGACACACGTCCGGCGGGCGATGCCTCTAGCAGACGTTGAAAGGGATCCTCAGGTTGCACTTTACAGCAAGGCTTCTTTTCAAGATGTCTACGATGTTGATACCGAGGCTCTCATTTGGCCTAACCCAATCCCTAGGAGACCGGGATCCGCTGAGCATGCGGATCCATTTCAATCTTTGGACTTCAGCTTTCCTGTAAGGACTTTCGCGCTGTGGCTCACACGAACTGTTCTATCAAAGCGAAGGCTAAGCGTCGGTCGAATAGCGCACTCAAATGTTTCTTTGAGCAACTACATGGCTCTCTTCGAAGATCAGAGCCTAGGTATATTTTTCTCTCCCTGCACTAACCATGGTGACGAGTTGGTTCGTACGCAATATAAGTGGTATCCTATGTCGTGGAAAGTTACCAACGTCGAGGCTTCCACGTTAGACAAAGGGACCCTTTTTCAATGCCATGGTCTGCAGTCCGGCGCATGGATAGGGGAGGATTCTTGGTCAGAGCGGATAACCTTATGTTAACTTGGCTGATTATTCAAACAAGCATTTATATATGCCTTATTCTAGACTTGATGAAAATTATCAGCCGACTGTTCAGTAGATACTAGAAGAAGTCCGTGGGATCGAGCTTTGGGTCTTAGTCAAACTGAAATGCGGCTGCTTCTCCTGGCCGTCGTTGTCTAATTTGGGGTGCAATAACCTGATCGTCCTCTTGATTTCGTTGTAATGAACTCCTCAAGACAGTCTGATTGTAGTTTTGAGAAGCGTAAGTGTATTGACAATACCTTTTCTACGGAGTGATGAGAGCAAAAAAGGTTGACACGCAAGCAAGTAAACTAGGAATAGCTAACTCAAATGCCTCTAATTTCTGTACAAAAGGCGAACTAATATAACAGCGGCAACTTAGCAGCTTGTGCCAGCGCGAACGTACGCTCTCGATCCCACCTTGATACATACAACACCAACATTGCATTTTGTCAAAGGGAGGTGTTTGTATATTACGGCCTTCTTTCGAAACGGGTTTATTCTTCATCGTCAAATTGTCCTTTGGGACCAGGCTTGCTCTGGACCAGCATACCCTTATATCCGGTGATAGGCTCTGTTCCTTGCTCCTGTTTCGCGTATTAGCAAAATCGATGTGTTGCACAATAGAGTATCGAAAACGTGAGATTAAAGCTCTGTACCTTTAAGTACTCTTCTGAGGCTTCTTGCCATTCCTTGGTCATGGTCCTTGGGTGCTTGGCTGATGCTCCCAACCGTGTAAGGCCGAAGACAACAGCTGAAACGAGGATGCCGATGACGGTATAAAGGGCAACCTTCTTCGTCTCCCCTGGCGGAGGAAGAGCACGAGGACCATGAGGGCCGAAAGCAATCCAGTAAGCTGTTTGGGGTATTTCAGTAAGCTTTCATCCACAGCTACACAAGATCGAAGGTGGATTTTAAAAATGATGGCTCTAAGGTTTCAAAATCCGCGGCCCGCGTTTGCTACTCTCGGTACCGCCCCAATGCCATGAAAATGGACACTACGCACCAGCCTTCTTTTCCTGCAATGTCATCTCGTTCCAGTCGACCTTCATTCGATCCCTAAGAGACATCCATAGCTCTGCCTGCTCCTGAGGAGGCATTGCCTCCCATCGCTTCTCAATGTTCGCGAGCGTCGGGTTAGAGATGGCATGTGCTTGGCGAGATTGCTGCTGAATGCAGACGACCGAACTAGCTCGAGGCATACGGATAGCTTGACGTGTCGCGGTTGATGGGATGGCCGAGGCCGAGCTTCGAGAAGCTCGGATGATGGAGGAGCGAAGCATCGCGCACTGTAGAGTGGAGAGATGTGTGAGATTACTCGAGGAAAGAAAGAGCTCCCTATCCGGAGCAAGGCAGCTGCCAATTGGTGTTGGTGAGGGGAATGGTATGCAGTCGGGAGGGCCAAAGGAGGGTCGAAGGTGAGGTTCTGAGGGAGGTCGGCTCGCCAAGACAGGCACGAAGAAAATCAGATGAGGTGACGCATTAGGCCAATCAGCGTGAGACGATTTTAGAGAACCGACGATGCCACCACGAATTTGGTCCTGGTTCAGAAAAGACATGCATGGCTTTTAATTAGCTACAGTAAGCGGCCGTCTTCAATATCATGGTATTTTATCAGCTGCAAGTGGGTTTACTGCGACATGTACAATTAACACTGCTCATTCGTCAAGCTGGGGAGCAACTCAAGTCACGCCGACAGTCCCGTATTTCTCTGGAGCCAGAAGCTAGAGTAACAAACTTGATCAGGCCACCATGCAACAGCTTCTCCGAACAAAGGACTAACTAATGAAAACGATGTATTCAAGATCTCTATCATACCATTAGTTATTGCGGCAAGCTCTTTCCGTGTTGCTGAAAGCCGCAAATCCGAGCATAGACCAAATAACATGGCATCAATTACGCAGATCCCAGCTGAGCTCCTGCTTCAAATAATTTCAGAACTTAGCAAGAAAGATGTGTCTGCCGTTTCGCGGTCATGCAAAGCGCTACGACGGGTTGCTCTCCCGTTTCTGTATGAGACTATAACTTGGACGTTAGAGGAAGAGTTCTCTAACAATAAGTTTTGGGAAGATCGAGCGGGGGTGGATTGGGCACCAAGCTATGAATTCATAACTCCCCCGGTCCACTTCCTACTTCGAACTATTACCGAGAACCCTTCGCTGAGTATGTCTATCAAGAGCCTTGGATTCACCGGCTGGATAAAAAGCGTATACCACAATGCACCTGGGACTCTTTGGAAGGCGGGAAGCGAGCCGGAACTCACCGGCTCCGAGTTGAATGCGATGAAACATCTTGTTCGAACTACAAAGCTGCCTGAGGAAAAATTGTGGTTCTCAGCACTGGGAAAAGGAGATGTGAATGCTTTCGTTGCGCTGCTTCTTTCGCAATTGACCGAGCTTCGGAGGCTACATCTCGGCCCTGACTACTATAAAGAGAATGAATTTCTACATTTACTCCTTAGTAGAGCTTTATGTCCGCGCGACCCAACAAGCGAACTACCCATGTTTCTGCATTTGGAGCATGTCTGTATCTCACCAGCTGCAGAGGGTAAACAACTTGGAAAGTCTTACAACTACAAGAGTGACATCTACTATCTTCTTCATTTGCCTGCTGTCAGGACTCTTGATGTAGAGCTAGCTCTAGAAAGGGTGGTCGAGGATTTTCAATTTTCGTGGTTTCACAGCAAGCCACTCACCACATCAAACCTTACCGCATTGGCTCTGCGTACGCACAAAATTCCAGATGTGGCTGTTCTGCAGGCCATACTTGCAGCGACGCCCAATCTTCGAACCTTACACTACGAGTTTGGTGGTTTCTTTGACACGAACTTTGTCGGCTACAATCCTGCAACCGATATAAGAGAAGTCAACTTTGATTTTGGAAAATTCAGCCACGCGTTGCGGCATATACAAAAGACCCTTAAGAAACTAAAATTTGTAGTTTCGGTATTAGATCTGTTCATGCCATTCGATGAAGAACCCCCTTGGGAATGGAAAATTCGGAAGGCCTCCTTTCGAGATCTCTCGATGCTAGAGGATCTAACTATACCTTTCGTGGGTTATTTCGGGTGCGGCTCACATTTGACGGAGTCCCCCTTGGAGATATGGAGTGGGCTGCCGCGTTCAATCCGCCATCTTCGTTTTACTGAGGGCTTAGGGGAGGCGTCCGCTTTCTTGTGGTGTCCGGAAAGATGTCTGGACCTTCTTGAAACTTCTCTGCAAGATTGGAAGAGCTTCACCCCGGATCTTCAGTGTTTGGATATCGAGCTAAAGAAGGACACGGTGAAAAGATGGACACAAAGGAATCCTGGGTGGCAGGAGGAGCTGGGGCTCATATGTGAACGAGCCAAACTATCTTGCAATATTGAGTATGAAAGACTCACCAAAAACATCTATTACGTACAATAACCTCACAATATGAGGTGTGCTCTACTGAAGTCGGTAACACGGCTCTTCAAAGCCGTGCATCTTACATATAGCCCACCTTGCTGGCGATGAGTTTGCGGATGATAGAATTCAACATTTTACTGCAATGAGATTCGGGAAATGCTTCTACTTTGTATTTCACGAAGTATCGAACTTGGTACCATATAGGCCATCATAGGACTCACTAAAGGAAGAGGTCCTTACAGGTAATACTACATAGAGCTACGGTTTACGAGAACTCTAAAAACGCCCCTCCTGTAGCAGTAAATTACACTTCAGCCTACATAGAAATTTGCTCCACTACACTAGTCTGTGATTGCATCTTGAACCACTATGAATCTCGTATCTCAAGTGGTCATAAAAAAGCCTAGAGATCTAGTGGTCCGCGCCGGGAGCTTCTAAGCGAGGATTGCATTGTCACTGTGCATGAGGTACTTGATGCTGGTTGTTGTTGAGCTTTGATATTTGATCAATGAGCATTGGTTATTGGGGGGAGTTGCTTGCTGATGACGATTTAGTTGGCTAGAGGTGTAAGACATGGTGCCTATTTCCTGCAGGTACATGTAAGATGTTTGCTCTGGCAACAACTCCAAGCCCTATACCGGCCGAACTAGCTCCCGGCCGCGGAGAGCCCAAGATGCAGAAAAAACTCACGCCAAGCTATAATGTGTGGTGAGCCGTCGAATGTCCGGTCGCGCAGTTTCGCCTCCCCGCGCTCCGTTACAGCATAACGCGCTGTCATATCAATCCCACCGGTCTGGGGTGATTCGTAATTCTTTATTCGCCTTGCTGCAATGAGGTTTTCTCATCCGTTTCTCACCACCCCGTGCGTCCTTAGGTAGTAATAGATCATGAGATGTGCAAATATCATATTCATAAGCGGATTAGGGTAGAGAAATGCCTCACAGGGCTGGCTGCATACGAGCTAGTAGTAATCAACCTGTGCATCATCATACCATGCATCGTGGGGATAGAGCTTCTCCTGATGCAACCCGCCCCCCAACACCGGATTCCTCAGTCGACATATGCAGCTTTCTGGGAAGGAGAGTCAATGTCTTAAACCGGAGCATAGTTTTATCATGAATGCTAATTGAGGGCCGGAATTGCTGCGGGTGAGACCGGTCCGATCCAAAGAATGAGCCACACTCGTCCGAGGTCAGGTCTTAATGGGCTAAGGGATTTCAGAAACGGCCGAGTGACTGGGCAGTTAGAGATCGGGGGCAAAGGAGGTAGTATTATTGGTTTTTTCTTTGCCTTGGATAAGGCGCTGCTGTCACATAGAGTTATCGTGCTCAAAAAAAAAGCACCGAACTAGCGACCAGCGTTGACGTCTGTGCCCCTCATCAAACCCTAATAAATACATATCTTCCAAGAGGACCCCGCTACGCCCAACATTTCTCACACCACAGCCTCTCTTCCCAATTGCTCACCCTCTACTAGCTTTCGGCATTCCTAACTGACGCTACATACAGTAAGACACACTGCGAATATATTCTGTATGCTTCAGCCACTGATTGTTCTCTCCAGTCCTCCATTCACTATCAACATGGTCGTCAAGGTAAAAGCTCTTGACATCTCTGCATTTTGCAGTTCGGCTACTGACCTGCTTGCTCTAGGTCGGAATTAACGGCTTCGGTCGTATTGGTAGGATCGTTTTCCGCAACGCGTAAGTCGCCTGGGTTGTTCGGTTTCCGTAGCGGACCGGCCAAGGCAACAGCTGACTTTTGACCCCTCATAGTATTGAGCACGACGATGTTAGCATTGTCGCCGTCAATGACCCGTTCATTGAGCCCCACTACGCCGTAAGCCATATCCCACAACTCAATAGACATTGATTGCAAAGTTCGCTGGATAGTTGGTCGCTGCTTTTGTGTCAGTTCGGAGCTTGGAGGCTGACATTAAAACTATCCAATATATAGGCCTACATGTTGAAGTATGACAGCACGCACGGCCAATTCAAGGGCGACATTGAGGTCAAGGGCAACGATCTCGTTGTAAATGGCAAGACCGTCCGCTTCTACATGGAGCGGGATCCCGCCAACATCCCGTGGGCCGAGACTGGTGCATACTACGTCGTTGAGTCCACCGGCGTCTTCACCACAACCGAGAAGGCCAAGGCCCACTTGAAGGGCGGTGCTAAGAAGGTTGTCATTTCCGCCCCCTCTGCTGATGCTCCCATGTTCGTTATGGGCGTCAACAACGAGACCTACAAGTCCGACATCGAAGTCCTCTCTAACGCCTCCTGCACAACCAACTGCTTGGCTCCCCTCGCAAAGGTCATCAACGATAAATTCACCATCATTGAGGGTTTGATGACCACAATCCATTCCTACACCGCTACGCAGAAGGTCGTGGACGGCCCATCCGCCAAGGACTGGCGTGGAGGCCGTACTGCTGCGCAGAACATCATTCCCAGCAGCACCGGCGCTGCTAAGGCTGTTGGCAAGGTTATCCCAGAGCTCAATGGCAAGCTTACTGGCATGTCCATGCGTGTCCCAACTGCCAACGTTTCCGTTGTCGACTTGACCGCCCGCATTGAGAAGCCCGCTACTTATGACGAGATCAAGGCCGCCATTAAGGAGGCCTCAGAAGGCAACCTCAAGGGTAAGCGGAAAATAAGTTTTGGCCTAGCATATCAAGCTGACATTTGCCAGGCATACTTGGCTATACCGAGGATGACATTGTCTCCACTGACATGTGCGGTGATAACCGCTCCTCCATCTTCGATGCCAAGGCCGGTATCTCCCTGAACAAAAATTTCGTCAAGCTTGTGGCCTGGTATGACAATGAGTGGGGTTACTCCCGCCGTGTCCTCGACCTGTTGGCCTACATTGCCAAGGTCGACGGTAACGCTTAGGAATCAGGACAGAGCTCGAATATGCCTAGCAAGCTTTAGAAAGAAGTTGGACTCTGTGGATGGATCAAGGTTCTTAGTGTTTCCCGTCAGACACAAGGCTTCAATTTTCACTGCTTCACAAATGACCTCCTGATTTCTTTGGCAACGAGAATTCAAACGAGCAAAATGTGACATAGGAATGAACGAAACCTGTATAGACAATTATCGAGCACGAATAAAATGAACTGCGATCCCTTTCCAAGCTATATTAAATATGTCTTTTGATTTCGCGAAATGTAATGTGACCAAGGCGCCTGCTGTCCGATTAAGCGCACGCCTCGGATGTTAAGCTCGGTCCGACGGACTGGTCGCTGCTGGATGGGCGCCTACTTCTGGACCCTGGATTGACAGCTGACAAGTACCAAGGCTGCCCCTCTTTCTCTTCATAGACCATGGGCCTTTAAGCCTCAAGGCTTAACCCAGCTCCCGGTTGTAGGTGCCATGCGGCAATATACCCCGCCTTACAGCCGAGGAGTGTTCCTAGGCCTCGCGCGTAAGGGTAAGTCGATTGTAATTGTATAATGTGTTTTTGCGGCCTCGATAAGAGAGGATGAGCAGTATGGGATAGCCTTTGCAAATTAAGCATTAAGAATGAACTGGTCGTGAGTCGGTTACTTGTAGCTGATGAGCTCATCGGGAAAAACGGAGGTATAGTGGAATAGGGTAGCATGGCACTTTTTAGAGGTTAAAATGTTACTATAATTAGAAATTTGCGATAGAAAGGAATATAACTAATTATCGTTATTGTATCCATCAAGAATCTTGTAGTCTTGAGGAAAGACCTCCGATAGAAAGTAGAAACATAAAAAGTGAGAATAGAAGAGTCGAGATATAGGGTGTAGTGTAAAAACCGTACAGCAGTGGGCTTTTTCGTTCGATGGTTGTGGAAGTATAGATTAGGTGAAGAAAGATGGAAGAGCATTAACTTACGCACTGCTTGTGCTCTTTATTCTCACAGTTTACGAGAAAACCATCACATTTAGAACACTTGTTAAAGTAGGGACATGTCTAGCCAAAGTAAATTTAATGAAGGTTTATCTTAGTAAAAATAATATACGCGCTATAATAGTGTGGATGTATTTTAGATGCTTTGTTCGAGACGAAATGCTTGCATTGAAACGAATTTACCCGGAATTGAGTGAGACACATCACCATCAATACTTTCACATTCTAAGGTCGAGGTTACTCGCAATGATATAGGTTGCAGTATTGCTTATTGCAGGTTATTAACCTTATAGATAACCCGGATTATAAATGAGAGAAGGCGAGCGTGTCTTGAGGCGTGATAGACTCAGGCGGTGGCTAATGGTCGGGCGAGGACTCGGAAAGTATTAACAAGGCAAGCAAGGCAGGCGCCGTGTCTTGAGTTAGTTAGGCTAGTGCACTAAGGGAATAGAGACGGAGTAAAAGAGGGTTTTCTGAGAATAACTCGGTTTTCCAGGTGCAGGGAGGTCAGAGTTACTGGGCTCGAGCTTTAGTAAGGGAGTCGAAGGGAGCACGATAGGCGCCAAGGCCTGTATTAATTAACGCTAATGAGTCTAGCCTTTGATTAGTCACTCTAAAACACCTACGCAGCGATTCGGCTTGCAACACAACTGAATCCCTACTCCTTCAACCTCTATCAAAGTTATAAACCGGCTACATTGCAAAGCTCGACAAAGAAGCTTCGTGAATCTGTAAGCTTTTCATTCTTTAGTTCTGTGCTATTCATCTTTCTTTCTTTCGTGCACCTGACGACTAGCTGGCGGCGGCGCTTGCTCGCATACTGGTTCGAATGCCTTAAGCCGCGCTTTCTGTGATATCTTAGAACTGCACATTCCTTATTTATCCACGACTCCTTAACTACATGAACTACCCATATTATCCGACAAGTTTTGCGTTCTAACCATTAACTTCACTTCTTCGCAAATCCTTCTCTATCTTCAAGAAAACATTGACTAAACTCATTCATTAGTATCAAAGGGTTGGCTTGCCTTAAGTCGTGAAGTCAATAACCAACATCTGGAATATGCGTCTACTCTGATCTGGTAAGCCATGGGTTCTGATCCACATTTCACTGCCTTAATTTTGACAAAGTTTGAGTTTCTGTCTGTGGGCCTTGTTTTTGGTGATAATCCTTTGCTGTTTCATTTTAACATTTTCGCTACTTTAATTGCTTTAGCAGTTACAACCCAAGCCTTTGGATTTTATGAATATCTCAAAAGGTGCATATACAGAGGAATACCCATATTTTGTCTCAGTTCGGTACCTTTCATGAGATGACCGAGGCGATAATTCTTTTGTCTTTTAGAATCTGATTAAGTTGGCTTTTTTTCTATCACATGGCCACATCCAGCGTCGAATCATCCTTTTTATACCGCTTATGCTGATATCTGGAAGATTTCCGGTCGTTATATATCGCCTTTAAAGGCAACAGCTTGGCTACGCATACATGAGGTTCCATGCATGCTGGAGCTCGCCATGGACGGAGATGCGGACTTCCTCATGGGTGAAGGGACAATTTTGGGATCGACGGAGGTAAACGGGCATCAAACCGTTGATCCTTCAGTGTTTGCACTCGACGGAGCCGTTCACTCTACGCCGCCGAGAAAAGAACAGCTCCCAATACTGTCTTATCACGAAACATCGCCATCTTCTCCAAGGGCCGTTTCATATTCTGTGCCTCCGGCATCCTTAGAGCACAGTGCTCCTGTGGAAGCCAGCTTATCCTCTTCCACTTCTGAGCTTAGTTCAGATCCCATGGATGTGATCACGCCACCTCAACCTTATGTTCAGGTGGTTATTCCTCCACCACCAAAGTTTCCTCATTTACCATACTCGTCGACTAAATCAGGACTGGTGTATGACGTCAGGATGAGATTCCATACTGAGCCAGTTTCTTCCATGGATAATGAGGATGATATTCACCCGGAAGACCCGCGCCGTATCTTTGAGATATACGAAGAACTGTGCCTCGCCGGGTTAGTTCAAGATGCCGAGCGCTTGCCCACACTCGACCCGGATTTTCAGCTTTTTAGGATCGATGCACGTCACGCCAATTCCTCCGAAATCTGCCTGATTCATAGCCGGGAACATTACGAATGGGTGAGGAGTCTACAGGGTATGCTACGCATGGGAACCCTTTGGAATGTAGCACACTGACCTTCTTATAGACAAGACAGAAGAAGAGCTGAACTACATGTCTCTTAAACTAGATTCTGTCTATTTGCACCACAATACCTTTGAATGTGCCACCCTGTCAGCAGGCGGGGCCATCGAGGCATGCAGAGCCGTTGTTATGGGACATGTCAAGAATGCTATTGCCGTTATCCGCCCCCCTGGCCATCATGCAGAGCATGATGAGCCAGCAGGCTTTTGCTTCTTCAATAACGTTCCCATTGCAGCCAGAGTCTGCCAGGATAATTTCCCTGACAAATGCCGAAAAATACTCATACTAGACTGGGATGTCCACCACGGCAATGGCGTCCAACATGCATTTTATGACGACCCTAATATTCTTTATATTTCCCTACACGTCCATAAGAATGGCCAATTCTACCCAGGCAAGCCAGACGGCGACCATCTACACTGCGGCGAGGGATTGGGCCTCGGTAAAAACGTCAACATTCCCTGGGCTGACCACGGCATGGGTGATGGCGACTATATGTTTGCATTTCAGCAAGTAGTCATGCCTATTGCAGCAGAGTTTGACCCTGACTTTGTCATTGTCTCCGCCGGCTTCGATGCCGCTGAAGGCGACAAGCTTGGAGGTTGCCACGTGACGCCTCCATGCTATGCGCATATGACGCATATGCTCATGTCTTTAGCAAAGGGGAAGATAGCGATTTGTCTTGAGGGTGGATACAATCTCAAGTCAATTGCGAAGTCTGCCCTCGCTGTGACGAGAACTCTCATGGGAGAGCCTCCGGACCGCTTAGACCCCGTCGAACCATCAGCACTAGGCGTCAGCACGGTCCAGTTAGTTATGAGGCAACAGTCAAAGTTTTGGAAGTGCATGTACCCAAAAGAAATGGGGAAGGGTTTGAAAAATAGGGTCGGAGGCGAGCGCTTGCATGACATCCTTCGGGCATGGCAGAGCAAAGTCATGTTTGATGAGTTTACTATGACCTCGCTTTTCATCTTGCGCGAAAAAATCTCAAAATCATTCGAAAATCAAGTTCTCGCAACGTAAGTCATTCTGGATTCCGCCGAGAGTGTTGCCTATGAAATTTATGTTTACAAATTTGCAGGCCTAATTATTTCGATGTTCGCCCCCTTCTGGTCATTTTCCACGACCCTCCAGATGTCATGCACGTGCCTGACCCGCAAACTAATAAAATCGAACTTCACAATACATGGCTGGTGAGTTGTGGTACAGAGATGTGCTGAAAATCCGCTGACTCTGGATCTATAAGACTGATGTTGCCAAGACATACGTCGACTGGGCCGTCAAACATGATTTCGCTGTGATCGACGTAAACATACCGAAGCATATTACGGGCCCAGAAGTAGGCTGGTTCTAAGTCTTCCGTGTGGACTATATACTAACCTGTTTTTAGGATGAAGGGGGCTACGTGGAAGGAGATGATTCTGACGCACGTGCCAATGCTACGAGCGAATTAGCAACTTACTTATGGGAGAACTATATTGAGTATTCATCCTTATGTGTCATGGACTGATGACCAGCGCTGACTATAGTTTAGAATTAGCGATGCTACAGATGTTTTCCTCATGGGCATTGGAGCCGCCTATTCAGGATTGATCGATCTCCTAGGCCGTCATGGTAAGGAAGCTAGTTTGACTGTTACCCAGAAGGTATGAGTTGTTTCTAACATGCGGTTTCCCGCAGAGAGCTGCACAGATGACTCAAGCCCGATTCGATGCGTGATTTCTTTCGTCGCAGAGAATGCTCTTCAATCGGTGAAACGACCAGCGGATGACTACATAGGCACCTGGTATCACCAGGTGAGTGACTGTTTTCGATGAGATAGGAATTTCGCGTGTTTTTCAGAAGCAGTGTTGCTAATGTGAAGAATGTCAGCACTCGCTTGTCTTTGTTGCCGGTAATCATGCTGCATGGGACCCCTCCCGAACTCGCAAGCTAAGGAAGAAGTACGGAAGATTAGTTCGATCGCCGCACACAAACCTCAACGAGATGCTTGCGGAGCACAAAGACGAGGTGACAAGGCTTCTGATGGAGGAAACTGAAGATTGGCGTAAGATACAAGCTCAGCAGAACAACGCCAAGGCAACCGCGTCCAATAGCGTCGCTCTAAGGCTCGAAGAGAGGGATATGCGGGCAGCAAGCGTCCCGAATTCTTTAAGAAGTCCTGGCATGCCACCGGTAGGAATGTTCACTGTTTCTTCAAGTCCGCGGAGCCCGGTCAAGCGGTAGTCCACGATGAGGTGAAAAGCCGACTTGAAGGCAGCTCTATCATGGGATGACGGGAATGTTCCTTGCATTGGTGGCGTTTTGATTGATGCTTTCAAGCTTCAAGGTGGGCAGTGGAATGCCACAAGGGTTTGACCCAGGAATGTGCTTAGCGAGTACGATTCGATTTTTCCTTCTTATGTCTCTTTCTTTTATCTACTGTGCATAGATGATCGTGAGGACTGGATGGACACTTCACATCGGCTCATTCATCGCCTACTAAAAACAATATCAGAGCACTCAGCTTTACTTTCACTAAGTCTGGAATACTAAGATTGTCTGCGGTCCTATCCTGACACTCACGGACCTAGCATGTGGCTGTAAAAGGGCAAAACTACTGCCGGTGTGTATCCCTGATGATAGAAATGAGTTTCTTTTTACAGCAATATGTACCATATTGTAACGGGTACTCAACTTAATACTGGGACATAGAAACATATGACTGGCTGAGCCCATTCAAAGCGTAGCCGCGAGCCTATCACCTCCTTGCATAGCAGGGCTGAGTGGTGTGGTTATATTACTTCAGCCACAGTGCCGCAAGGCTGGATAACGCTATTTATTCTTCAAATTAATTAGCCGATAGCGCTAAAGTGTGTAATACGTGCTTTTTAATGATAGCTGGCATTTGGAATTGCAGCTTTTGCACTTGAGGGAGGCACAGAAGAGCACGCTGCCGAAAGCACAAAATAACGTAGTAAAGCGCTTAGTGTTCCTTATTTTCTTTCTAGGGAAGCGTGGCAAGACGAGTTGGGACGCGGGGGTGAGGAAACGACGCTCAATCTCGGCTCAACCCCTTGCTCTCTCTCACCTCATCACATCTCTATTAAACGCCTTAATGTAATCGGGTTAGTAGATGCCTTTCGGCTACCAAGAAGGCAGATCAACCAGATCAGTTTTTAGATCTTGAGTGAGCGCTTCCTCCAAACTCGGGAGCAAGCGTAAATCACCTGAACGGCCTTCGGTCCTTGGGGATACGATGTACATACAGGTACAAGCCTCGAGCCACCTTCTCTGAGCTACCCCATGGATCAAACTCGTTAAATAACTACTAGGAAAAACGGTTCGCAGATGCCCACTTTCAATCCCATGTTGCCACAACCCATCTCCAGCAATCCTGGCACCGCACTGTATCGCTCGTTAAACCAACTCTCGAGGGTGCCTGTCAGCAATATAGAGATACAGGGGTGCCCAGGTCTATTAAAAACGGTACTCGCTTTTGTCCTACACACCTTCTATTTAAAAAGTCTACTAACATTTGACTGAGGGCAGCCGGCGCATCAGGGTAGAACCCCTGTGGTGGCATATGGTGCGCTCAGCCCCTCCTGCGACGTGCAGCAGGCGGAAGGCAGATTTATGAAGCGATCCATTAAGCATCTATCTCTTAAGCTATTCTGGCCGGCATCGATTGCTAGCGCCTAAAGGCGCAAGAGATGGGTGGCGGACTATATTATGCTGAGCCCACTTCTGTCTAACCTTCTTGTGAGGGGTGGTGTGGACGCTTTTGGCCCTGACCGTAGGCTATCATGTAGTTGGTCCGGAGCCGATAATAGATAGTCGAGGTATGGGTTACATTGATGGCCTGGTAGATGAATCTGATCCCCGCTTTCCATCTTTCTCTCAACGTCTCCTTGTGATTCCTTACTTTCCACGTTAAATTCATGCGAAAGGCTAGGCAAAAACTGTCCTTCAGTTTCAAGTCCATCTGAGTCTCAATAGCTTGTTCAGTGTGCCGCTATGATTCCTATTACCAGGACAGCGGTCACAACCCTCCTTACCCTTGCGCAAATTGTCGCGGCAGTTTTAGCACAGAGCTCGTCGGAAGCATACACTTCATCGTCTTTCGGTTTAGCTTCATCAACATCGGGCTCGGCGAGCCCCTCTGCAACTGCTACAGATGGCACACAAGTCCACATCGTCACGGTTGGGGATCTAGCTTGGCAGTTTAGCCCAAGCACTATATATGCAAAACCTGGGGATGTTGTTCAATTCCGGTTCTACCCAACAAATCACTCGGTAGTGCGTGCGGAGTATAAATGTGAGTACAAACTGTGTTGGCCTTGGATATGTTGCTGACCAGTACAAGACCCATGTATTCCCTATGAGAAGACGGGCCCGCAAAGAACGGGATTTTTCTCCGGTTTCGAGTACGTACCTACCGTAACTGACGAGGTAAGTGTCTTATGCGGCGGTATCGGCGAGTTTTTAGTTGCTGAATGTTGCCCCAATAGCCTCCATTATGGAATCTGACGATTAATGACACATCACCCGTATTCTTCTACTGCTCAGCACCAGGGTCATGCATCGAGCAGCGGATGGTGGGGGTGATCAACCCGGTAAGACCTTCTCGAACCGTGAGTGTCATCTCTCGTAGTCGCTAATGCAGGTACAGAACACGACAGAAACATTGGATGTGCAGGTAGCCTATGCTAAAAACTCGACGTTTATGCTAAGTCCGGGCGAACCATTCCCCCCTGAAGCTACGGGCATGGCTACCCTGACCCAAGTGCCTACGTCAACGGCCTCCAGCGCGATTTCGACAACTGCATCAGCTAGCAGCGTAGCAGTAGGCACAGTTCCATCAGGACGCCACGTCTTTTCCGGCGGAGCAATTGCAGGCATTGCTGTTGGGGCAGCAGTAATCGTTGCACTCTGCGGTGCTTTATTCTTTTACGTGGGCAGGTCTGGAGCACTGAAGGAGGCGATTGATCGAAAAGATGGGACGGTTGTGACTACCACTCAGGTCCCTCCAGAGTACTACATGGGCGGTGGGTATGGGCATGGCTATGGGCTGGCGCAGCCGCATGACGTCAGGGACAACAATACGAGCAACTCGCTGCCGGCGTATCAGCATTATCCACCGTCGTCAGAGATATCTCAGTCGGAATTTGGGAGTCCTGAGATGAGTAGAAGTCCTCCGATGGGCGGAACTGAGTTTAGAGCCAGGGCTATGTCACCGGTGAATGAGTACGTAACATTGCTGTATACGAAGTGACTACGCAGGCAAGACAGGGACTGATGAGTTTGCAGAACAGAGAAGGCCGAGTTGGCTAGCCCTACACGAGCGCTGGGTCCTCACGAGCTCGACGGCACTGAAACGGGGCGAAAAGGCTAGAATAATGGCGGAGTCTGATTGGTGTTGGTGTTGGTGTTGGTGTTGGTATTGGTGTTAGGTATTGGTATTGTCATTGTAACTGTGATGTATGATCTGGGATTGCTTAGCGTCGGGCGTTTGGGTGGGTTGGATCAAAAGAAGCAAGAGCATAGACGGCCGGAAGAATGATTGATTGTTTGCAAAGGAAGTACGGATTTCCGGGGTTGGCGGACGTTCAGGCACGTTGTGCTTTGTTGGTCCTTTCAATTTCGGTTGGTAATGTCAGTGATGCCCGGATGGCCTAATTGTACTATAGAACGGCGACGGTCGTGTTTGAAGAATACTACATGGGGAAATTAAACGCGGCGAAGGTGTCGGTGCAGAGGGCATGCGATGTCGGCTGAGGTGAAGAATTAACTGGTAGCAGTGGCAGCATGGCAGCACGGCAGCACGACAGCATGGTCACTGGCATGGTCACTGGCACGGTCACTGGCACGATCACTGGCACTGTCGGACGGAATAATAGGACGCCGCTAGCAAAAGCCGCGTTGTTGCTCTGCTCTGGCTATGCGTTGTGTCACGACGGAAGGTCCAGAGAGAAGCTTCCACTTTGCCTGGCGGGATTGGACGGTCCGGTATAGGCCAAAGCTTAAGCGTGATGGGAAGGTCAGACGAGGTCAGATGAGGGAAGACAAGGAGAGACGAGGCTCAGACGAGGGCAGGCGAGGGCAGGCGAGGGCAAGCGAGGGCAAACAAGACCAAACAAGGCCAAACAAGGCCAACAACACTCGGGGCAAAACAAGGCCACAACAGAGAGGACCAGAGGCGCATAAGGCTACACAACCGCCGCACCAGGCCGAATGACCGCGGCGAATCGGCAGGTCAGCAATAGTCAAGCACTCAAGCACTTGGCGGAAGAAGCTCCGAGAGGGTAGGCCCGCGGGCTGGGGACTGCTTTGGGGCTGCTGGGGCTGCTGGGGCTGCCGTGGCTGTCAGGGCCGAAGGGTTCAGACAAACACTCGCTCGCCTTCGCTGCATTCGCTGCATTCACTGCTGTCACGCAAACTCTGGCAGTGGAGCAGCGCAAAGGCCGCGCCGGTCCACTCGCCGCCGTCCACTCG
>KV748849.1:0-67877 GCA_001692915.1 Glonium stellatum | reverse complement strand
AGAAGGGGGAGGGAGGGCGGGCAGGGAAGGGGGTGCAGGAGGCGAGGGAAAGGTTGAGGGCTTGTGTGGAGGATTCCGGGTTTGAGGGCGTGACGTTGGCGATGTTGAGGCCGGGGGATGTGGTGGTCGGGTTTGAGGAGCGGTGAAGAGGGGGGTTGGGGGGGTTATATGGGATGGGGATGGGGTGAGTTGGGGTGAGATTGGACGAGACGGGATGGCACGGCGCGGCATGGCACGGCACGGGATGGGATGGATGGGTTGGGATGAGTTGGCAAGGGGCGGGACGGGACGGGTCGGGACGGGTCGGGAAGAAAATGGATGTGACAGGACAGGATGACGAGATGAATGGGATTGGTTAGGATGAGGCGGCCTAAGTTGTGATGGGATGGAATGGGGAAAAAGAATGTCGAGCATTATCTGTAGCTAAAGAGGCGGAAGGGCTATGGAGCTCTGGGTTCTGGTTTTGCTGGATGATAAGAGGCGTCTAGGGATATATGGCGAGATTTTGGACAAGAACCTAAAAATCCTTTCTTCAGCAGTTACGGAAACATTTAAGCCTCTTCAAGATTGTATCAGGACAGGAAATTCTCCGATACCATATGCATATCTAAAACTCATCGGTGCCGTTTAAAACCACGTTTTCACGGGTATGCCAAAATCACGGACAAAGCTTCCAGATAGGGGTTTTTTATTTTGTAGCATTCTAACACGCAGTCTATACTCCATCTACGAGAGAACGAAGTCATACTCAAAATCAGTCTAAGCATAGAATCATCCTAAGAAACCCCCAAGCCAACCAACCGCCTACCCAAAACCAGTCCAAAAGGAAAACAAATATGCACATATAAGACTTGAAGAGGCTTAAGATACGTTAATGATTAATAGAAAAGACTAAAAAAACATTACACCCACATGGCGTCTCATGGGGCGACTCTACGGTATATCACACGCGAACTAACGCCCCAATTATATATCCGCATCACCACCTCCACCTCACTTCCCGGCATTCCGCTTATACAACGTCAACCGACTCCCGGCGCCACAAATCTCCCCTATCGCGCCCTTACAAGCCATATTGCAATCCGTACTCGTCGCATTCGTGCTCACGCTCGCCAACGAATTCCCCATCCAGCACTCCCGCCCATACTCCACGCCCGCCCAGGTATAGCGACTCTGCTCCGCCTGCGCCAAACAGGCCTCAATACTCATGCCATCGCTCGCCAGCACGCTGGTCAGCGCGCGCGGATTGCCCGTATCGACCACGCAGTTATAGTACGTGTAGTTCCCGGCCGCCTGCACGACCGCCGGGTCGTGGTTCAGCTTGGTCGGGTCGGACGACTTGTACATGGTGAGCCGGTTGCCGGCGCCGCAGAGGGCCGTCTTGTCGCCGGGGCACACCATGTTGCAGTCGGTCTGCTTGGTGGCGAGGGCCGCGGTGGAGGCCGGGTACGGGCCGCAGTAGCACTCGGCGCCGTACTCGACGCCGAACCAGGCGTATTGCGTGCAGAAGGCGGCGCAGATGGCGGGGGTCATCGAGGTGCTGTTGGTAGTTGAGAGGGCGGCGAGGGCGCGGCCGGAGGTGGCTTCCGTGTAGCAGCCTTGGTAGGCGTAGCTGGAGACGCTGGGGATGGCGGTGGGGACCGTTGAGGTCGCGGAGGTCTTGGTGGTGGATGAGGATGCGGCTGCAGAGGTCGTGGAGATCTTGGTGGTTGAGGATGCGGCTGCGGATGTCGTGGAGGTCTTGGTGGTTGAGGATGCGACTGCGGATGTCGAGATCGAGGCGGAAGCGCTTGATGATTTTGAGCTCGAGGAAGAGGATGATGAGGATGACGACGAGGCGTGCGAACTCGAACTTGACACAGCCACGGTGGAGGAGACGGCTGAGAAGCTCGATGTTGTGGAGCTCGAGGGAGTCAGGGTTGTTGCTGTCGAGTAAGACGTCGTCAATGTCGGGATTGAATAGCTCCCTGCACTCGAAGTACTTGAGCTAGCTACGGAAGAACTTGAGCTGGAGGACTTGGATGAAGAGCTTGATGAAGTAGAGCTAGCCACGGAAGAACTTGAGCTGGTCATGGAAGAGCTCGAGCTGGAGGACTTTGATGTAGAGCTTGACGAAGTAGAGCTGGCTACGGAGCTCGAGCTAGTCATCGAAGAACTCATGCTGGAAGACTTCGTTGAAGAGCTTGACGACGAAGCCGAGCTGGCAACTGACGAGGTTGAGCTCATAGTCGAAGAGCTAGAGGAGCTGGAGGAAACTGATGAGCTAGAAGAGCTCGACGAGGAAACCACCGAGCTAGAAGAGCTCGAGGCAACTGACGAACTCGAGGATTTTGTGGACGAGCTAGCCGAAGTTGAAGTTGAAGACCAGCTAGTTGTTGTGGACACCGGGGCAGAGCTCGAAGAACTTGACACGCTCGAAGATGAAGTCGAAGACATTACCGATGAACTTGAAGAAACACCCGGCACAAGATATGCGCCCCATACGCCGCTGTTGGATCCCGGCGTTCCAGCCAAAGACTTCATGTAACAGGCGCCGCCACCAGAAACCCAAGACACGTCTTTGCATCCCGTAGTGGTGTCGCAAAGAGCCAGACACAACTCAAGGGTGCTGGTGTATTGCATGGTCAAATCGTTACCACCACGGTCAACGAAGCATTCGATCTTGTAGGCTGATCCAGCCGAGGTCTTGTAGGTTGTGGCGTTAGATGCCGGGCAACTTAGAGGAGTGGGAGTTGCTGTTGCCGATGTTGACGAGGAGCTGGAAATGGAGCTAGAAACGGAGCTAGAAACAGAACTGGAGCTTAGAATAGAGCTTGAGATAGAGCTCGAAATCGAGGATGAAGATGAAGATGAGCTTGAAACAGTAGACGAAGACAATACTACCGAGCTAGAGTTTGAAGCGGTCGTTACCGTTGCCGAGTAGTTATATAGCTGCAGGTAGTTTCCGTTGCCGCACCATTCCAGAGAGTTGCCTGGGCACTTCATGTTGCAGTTGGACTGATCAACCGGCAAGGCACTATCCAGCGTGTTGCCCATCCAGCACTCGCGACCGTACTCGGCACCCCAATAGACCCAGCCGGCGGCTGCTGCTTGAGCTGCACAAAGTTCCAAAGTCATGCTATCATTATAGTATGGAGTTGACAGAGCACGTCCTCCAGGCTTCTCGGAATAGCAGCCCAACGAAACGTATGAACCAATTCTGGAAGGAACAGTAGGGCCTGTCGGAGTCGGCGAAGCAGAGCTGGTGGAGCTGACAGTTGAGCTTATAGTGGAACTTACCGTAGAGCTGATTGTAACGCTAAGAGAAGATGAAGACGACAATGCTACCGAGCTACTGCTGGAGGAGCTGATGGTAGCATTAGGGTTTAGCTGATACATATTTAACCCGTTGGGGCCACCGCAGATTTCGCCTGGGTTGTTTGCGCAGACCATGTTACAACGACCGTCGGTCACCGGCGCAGATGTTGAAGGAATTGAGCTTCCACAATAGCACTCATCGCCGTATTCAACTCCGAAATAAGCTAACGGAGAGCAGAAAGCTGCGCAAAGCTCGATGGTCATTGAACTGTTTGCTACCGATCTAACCTGCAGCGCCCTTCCGTTTGGAACTTCGTTGTAGCAACCGAGAGATTGATATGAGCCGGTAGAAGCAACAACCACAGGACCAGTAGCTGTAGCGGTTGGTCCAGTTGATGATACGGTAGCGGAAGTTGCAGAGGCGGACGTTGGAGAGGCGGATGTTGTAGCAGAGGTCCGGTTAGTGTAGTACATGTTGAGGAAGTCTGGACCACCACATGTTTCGGCAGAGTTTCCTGCACATGGCATGTAGCAACCACTTTGATCAGCCTGTTTTATCGAGTTTACGTAGATTGAGTTTCCGCAGTAGCACTCGGCGCCGTATTCAACACCAAAGTAGGAATAGCCTGAGCAGAATGCGGCGCAAGATTCAAGTGTGCCGGTGGAACTGGAAGTTCCAGCGCTATTCAATGCTCTTCTGTCATGTGTCTCATTATAGCAACCCAAAGATATGTAACCGGAAAGATTAACCGCAGGAGCAGTACTTGATGCAGCTGCGGTAGAAGCCACGGTAGATGATGCCACAGTAGAAGACGAAACCACGGAAGGAGCAGTACCATTAGCTTGGTAGACTTGCATCCTACTTCCAGCTCCACAGTATTCACTGTTGCTTCCCTTGCAGGTCATTGAGCACTGGCTGGTATCTGTCAAGGTAGAAGCAGTGTTCATTTGATTTCCGCAATAACATTCCGAGGAATATTCGAGGCCGAAATATGTATAAGCAGAACAGAAGGTTGCGCAATTCTCAACCGTCATGCTGTTAGTTGAAGTTGTCTTGTCGCTCAATGTTTTGGCTCCATTCTCGGCGTAGCAGCCAATGTAGTTGTATCTACCGGCCGACTGAGTCAATGCCAGTGGAGCGGAAGTAGTGTTGCCGTTGAATTTTGTGGAATCAGCAAAGAGTGACATGCGCGCCCAATCATGGAAATAGCCATTACCACCGCAAGTCTCGTTTGCATTTCCGGTGCACACGTAGTTGCAGTCAGTGGCGTTATCCATTTCAATTGGAATGGCGTTGCCGCACCAACACTCCTGCTGGTATTGTGTCGCTGCGAAAATATAACCTAGGCCATAGCAGGTGGTGATGCAACGATCGTTCGTGTTGTTGCTATCAGCATACGGGGATGTAGCAAGCTGTCTACCTGGGTTGTTCTCCTTGAAGCATCCTACATACTCGTACTGTGCTGTTCCGTTTGGAAGAAGGGGGCCGACTTGCTCAGTAACCGCATTGCAGACGAATTGGAATTGTTGCTTGCCCATGTTTGGATCACCCGTATTCATTGTCCAGATAGCAGTGCCATTGTAGCTGGGCATGTTCACTTGCGACTTTGGTACGGAGCAGTATAGAGTTGCAGTGGCATTCTGACCAGCTTGAAGAATTGTTCCCTCGGTGAGGTCAATATCGTTCACGGCACCCACGATGCCTGGAAGTCCGTAAGGTGGCTTTGAAACAGTAAGAGATAGCGGAACTGCGTTGGCCGAGCCGTTGTTAGTGACCCGCAGTTTAAGGTAGCTAGTTTGGCCCTCCAGGACGTTGCCAAAAGTGAAAGGAGTGCTGTTTGAGAACGGGACCCACCCAGTCCCATCTGGAGTCTGGAATTCCACGAGCGCCACTGGGTTTGTTCCGGCGACACCAACTACATCAAGAATGGCGTTCCCACCATCTGAAAAGGCCTTTACATATACCGCATGGTTACCCGGCGACTGTGGAGCATAAACGATATTGACGGCAGCAACGCTGTTTCCAGGTATTGTGGTTGGAATGTTGGTGAAAGTGAACTGCCCAACCGATACACTTCCGTTACCGGTGACGTTCGGTGTTATCCACGGGCCAGTTTCTGAAACAAGAGAATAGCTGATGTTTTGGAATGTGAGAAGGCTGTCACCGCCGTTGCCAAATATAGCTGATTCGGTTGAACTTCCTTCGCCGGCAACAACATTGAAAGATACAGTGTTCGGACTAATTGAGAGCAAAGGAGCGGCGGAGTTACATGTCCCTTTCAGAGTGACTGGCGTATTCGTAGAGTATCCGGTCACCGAATTTGTAGTGTTAACGATAACGTCGCTAGACAATGGTCCGACGGCCTTGGGACTAAACACTGCGGTAAAATTCAACATTTGGCCAGCTGTAAGCGCAAATGGAGTAGAGGGAATATTGGACAGCTTGAAGTTCTGATTCCCGGTCAATGTCACACCAGTAACGGTAGTTGCAATGTTCGCAACACAACTAATTGTCATTGGGTTAGAGCTATTACCGAGCGCCACTTTGCCAAATTGGTAAGGAGAGGAGCAGTTTAATGGGAGGTTGACCGGCGAACCGAAGCCATAGAAGTAGCCAGTCGTAGTTCCTAGCAAAATATTAGCGCCCTTTCCCATAGCTGTACTCGAAACTGTTAATCTCACCCATGTAAACTCTACCGTCTCCAAAAACTGGACGGGTAAATTTAGTAACTCCTGGAATGTTGAAAGCATTCAGGAGGTTTAAGTTCCCTCCTCCGGCGGGAGGAATTGGATCATAGATACGAAGATTTTGGCCTTCGACATCAGAAGTCCAGAGCAAGCCAGTACCTTCCTGTCCGTTGAGTGATGTAGTCGTACCATGCCCGACACCAAGAATGTAAGCATTCTTCTCGTTAGTGTCCGAGACATGAGTGAAAACGGCGTTGCCGGAAGAATCGCAACTGAATTTAAAGACATGGGTCTGATATTGAATCACTGCAATCTGTCAATTCTCTTTTCATCACAAGTTAAGCGTTTTAGTATCGTGTCTGCCACAGCTGCCCGAATGTATTTGACACGCTTACCATTAATGTAAATGTAGCCTCCACCCAAAGGCATCACGCCAGCACCGGCGTAAACGGAGTTTTCGTTCTGGTAGACTTGGATTGCAGCATCCAGTTTGTTTGCTCCCATTTGGTAGCCTCCAAGGTTGTCTAAGTTAAGCCAATAGGTTTTGCCGGATTTACCTGTAACGACCCCAATACGCTTGTGGTTTGGGCAAGTGAAAGTGTCGGTGGGCAGCAACTCCAGAGGTGAGGTACCCAAATCCTTATCAGCACCATCCAACTGAGTCTTCTCCCACGGCATAAAGAAATCGACAATTGAAAGAGTACCATCATCGTTAATCTTGGCGTTGACTGCGGCCTCTTCAAGGGCTGTTGGTGGATATCTTCCCTGCACAGACTGGCCGGTAGCCGCCAACTGCGAAGAATAACCGTTACCTGTAGCAAAATACATGCTTCCAGATCCGTCGTAGGCCAGACCGCCTCCACTCATCCAGACTCCACCTCCCTTAATGGTGTTCGGCTCAGGGCCCCCTTCCATAGCATAAGCTTCGACAACGGCTCCACTAGTCTTATCGAAGCCGATAATTGCACCGGTGAAATTATATTGCACGCAATGAGAGGCGTAACCAGTGTAAATGAAATTACCGACCTGGAGCAGGGCGGGACGCTGGTGCTGATTACCACCGATAAACATGCGATTGGGATTGTTACGGAAGATGGTCCCGTCGATCATGACGGGGAAATTGGCGGCTTCAGACAAATCCTCTGTGTGTATAGCATGGAAATAGTAACGCCCATTTAGGCGGCCTGGTGTAGCTGTTGGACTGAACTGTCCATTCTGGAATTGTTGGGAGTACGTCTTTGCGGTAAAATACCAGATACCGGTAGCAGGATCAATGACACCTGTCGCAGTTACGCCGACTGTGGGGTTGATATCAACACATCCTATAGTTGTATTAGATAATCCCCAGTTTCCGAAATATGAATTACAAATCTGATTCTGTTCCCAAAACCGCCGGGATATGTAGCAGAATGTTAGTACTCACCGTCCAGATCTGCTGTCAGGAATGGCACATGGAGATTCCTTGACATTATGATAGCACCAGTTTTCGCGTTGAGCTTGTAGATGTTGTTTTGTGTCGTCGCAAGATAGACATACTGGACGCCATCCGAGCCAGTATAGACCAAAGGTTGAGAGAAAACCTGTTCGGGGCCAATGCCGTTGAAGTTTCCGGGGAGTGCTGTCTTGAAGATTTGTCCGAAATTCGCGCTGCCAACGACAGACGGATCCATATTATGATTACTGTTATCTCTTAGATTATGCAAATTTTAGAAATTTGACCGGATTCATTTCGTACGTTTGATAACCTGAGCGGGAGACATCTCCTCCCCACGTAATGGTATCGGTGGCTCCTAAAGACGAGACCCGAGCTGTGAAGAAAAAACATAGAAAGAATAAAAGCGCAGCCCTGATGGGTGAATTTGAAAAATGAGGGGAAGCCATCATGGCTAGTAACGAGTGACTGTAGCGCAAAGGCTACGAAACAGCTCCAAACGGTAGAAAGGTGAACGACGGGACGAAGTCTTGAGACCTCTTGGGACCAGACCCGAAGGGTGGTGGCAAGCGGGACGTTTATCACGTCGGTATGTTTGAGCGACCAAGGAGAGCCGGAAGCTGCACAAAAACGCCCCCTCAGCCTAAGCAGAAGTGGCTTTCATCGGGCGCAGCTCAGCCTTCAGGACTGGCCGCTCGCGTGTGTTCTAGCATAAGCCAGACTGCGTAGAGTTAATGCATGGGCCTTTTTTGACAAGCTCAAAATCCCCATAGTCCATGGTGGATCCAGGCACAAAGCTAGTCCATGCCAGTAAAGGCAGCGGATTGACGCAGGAGAGGAGCATTAGTCCAGACCAGGCTGAAGATGGCGGTCTTACCAGAGTGTTGGCGCTATCGGTTAGCCCAATTTAGGTATTGGCAGCCAGGGATTACAGATAAAGGAGATGATCATGGCTCTTGCAGGGAAGACGTTCTGGTTACTCAATGGGGCCGCCATGTGTTTTCCCCCGAATCCTGTAGACGATCTCCCGTTCTAGAGTCACCACGGTCCCAGCGTATCGACAAGGCAGGTCCATGAATAGAGGGCCTGCGCGAAACCGGCGAAGTACGTAGTAATTGGCCTGTCATTGACGCGCCCGTCTCCCGTCCTGTGCGACATGCTCCTAGCGACGAGCAAGGCGACTGGGGCTGGGTGAATTCTGCCTACGAAGCCAGAGACAAACTTTGAGACTGGCTCCAATGGGACGGGCAGGTAGACCGCCAAAGAGTACGAAGCGGGCGCGAGAAGAGTGATGAGGTGGGACATAACAGGACACAGCGAACTCAGGGGCAATGCGGCTGCCGCAGGAACCCGAGGGTGGGCTTTTTTTGGCCGTAAGAAAAGACCGAATGGGCTCGAAGCTTGATTTAACGCGATGCGGATTGGCCGGCGACGTGACAAAAAACTCGCTTGAGTCTGGCCTGTCTTGGCAACTCGCTCCCTTGTCACGTTGTTGGAGTGTCAGCGGCCACTCCGACTCTTTGGCTGGCCTGACTTTTTCACAAGTCCACAAACCCAACAAGCCCAACAAGCCCAACAAGCCCAAAAAGCCTTCAGCTCGTGCTCTTCAAGCCTCCGTTCAAATCAGTGAACGCGTCCTTCCTCGGCGACTTATTGATCACAGTACATACACAACTCCCGGCGGCTCTGGAAAGTGCCATATCGCGGAGTGGCACATACTTGCGCAATTGCTTGGCGTTGTCGTTATTTTTTTTGCTGTTGTGGTATGAGGCTCTGCACCCCAGCTTCCAGCGCATCCAGGCATACATCGTCATACTCATCATTAACCTATGTTTGTTACCTGACTTGTTGTTTTGACGCCATGTGTAAAGCGGTTAACCCTGGCCGCTCATTTTCATCATAGGGGCTGCACCCACAGACCTGATTCCCGCATTACCAAGTGCAACGTGGGACCCGACGATACCATTCGGTCCATAGACCAGAAATGAGAATGCCAATTATGCCGCAGCTGGACCCAAGGGACACCGTTGTTCTCAGCAATTACTATCGACGCCTCCAGAAGAAGGCGGCTATGCATACAAATTCCCTTCAGCCCAATGTTACCCCTGTAACAAATACTCGCTAAAGCCCGTCAACTCCCCGCGGGAAATTATAGTACGGCGCTACATCCTTAGAGGCCTACTGAATATAGTATATTACACCGCTACGGTCATAATCCGTGGCGGTGGCTTGCTTCTCGGCCGGCCTCCAGCTGAACACCTCTGCTGGAGGCGCTGTATCACGACCTTGAGTTCTTATGTATCCAAATCAACGCGCTCCGTGGTAGGACCGACCCTGTCACACCCTTTATAATCCCTTCGAGCCGGATAAGTCGGCATCCGTGTCTCGGTGAGAGCGCTTATTGTTAGATATCAGATACAACCTATAGAGAAGGAATTAGTACAATTCCAGACTCAAACAAGCCGCCGCCCCTGTTACGCAATGGCTATTCTTTCATCTTTGGATCCCATGCGCTATCGATAAGAGGTAACAAGGCTCACTTCCTCCATACAAGCTGGCCAAGCCGCTACTAATCTCCTTATGCGCCTCACTTGTACATGCGAGGCGACATCCATTTAGTTCTTGCCACGGCATATGACTATTGGCTAAATGCCTAGGACCAATTCTGAGGCCTGGTCATGCGGAAGAATCCATGCAGTCTTTCGCGTCCTGGAAGCCACCTGAAAGGATCTGATAAATATCACACTGAACAATTGTATCAACATCTTTCATCTTATCAATGTCTAAAACTCCCTCAACTGAATGCAAAGAGCCGTGAGTGCCGCTGTCAATACTGCAACCAGCTACTGTCCAATCCCAAAGCTATTCTCTTGCGTCTTCATTATCAACGCGTAACCAATCGATACAATAAAACTTAGCAACAATATGCTAAACATACACCAAGCGATCACAGGCCAATTCAATCCTTCCAAAACATAAAAACCCATCCCGAATAAAGCTTTTCCTCGTCGTGTTGCACAAGCATACTCTCCCATTTTCTTTGGGAGGCGGTTGAGAAAAAGGCTTCGTTTCGCACTCGCATGCTTCCGTGCCCGCGAAAGAAGTGCGGGAAGACTCGATGATCTATTGTAGGAAGCGGTTTTAGACACTCGTAGTAGTGATATCGCGAAGTATAGACTTCGCCCGGCGGCGGGATCGACTCCGTCGTATTGTCGAAAATGTCTACGCTGTGACCGTCGTAAAGGTGAAACTGCACAAATCTTGTGTTTGTAGGTTGATAGATTAACGGCAGCCACCACCTTTTACGCATGCTGTAGTAGCGGGCGTGTATCTTTGTGAAGAGCTCACCGTCTATTTGCACTAGAGGTACATTTTAGTAGCCAGCATAATCATATTTGGTGAGCGCGATCTCGCCAAGGTTCATGTTAAAGATACTTGTGTTGACACAAAACTCGAAGAACAGCGTTCTCACCAAAAGAATAAATCATATTATCAGGCACAAAAGTTACATGGTATGAAGGAGCGGTCAGCAGGGTCAGAATCGGGCATGGGATGCAGAGGCCTACACAGGCCCACTCTATACGTATAAGGCCTGGTTTCAGATGAGGCTTTGCTAGAACTTTTATATTTATTAAGATCGATTCAAGGAATAGTCATTCATGATTCAGAGGATTGGCCATAAGAGCAATTTACGTCTAGAGGAGGTTGGGAAATATGTGACTGAGATTTGATAACATTGCTCTGTATAACTTCCAAGCAGAAGCTCCCTACTTCTTGCCAACAGGAGTTCCTCTGGAGGGTTCCTGGCGCTCTCTGGAGAATTACAGTTGTCAATAATGAGTCTCTGATCAATCTCAGAAGCACGACACTGTTCCACGTTGCTCCCCTGAACCCTTAGTGGACTGTGTGACGCGGGGGTCCAGGGTACGGTGGTGATGATCCCATAGGGTCAGTGATGGCCATAATCAGTTAGTTACGGTTATGTTCAGTTATATAGTAACGTAACTAACCGAATTATAATCGTACCTGGTAATTTTATTACGTATATATAACAACATAATCACCCATGGAGGAGCCTGGGTAAAGTCGTAAGAGAGCTATAGTACCAAGCCGTAGATATTACGCGTCATCTTTCTTATTGTCATGTAAAGATAAAACTATACAGAGGCTCGTGCGCAAAGGGTATAAATAACATAACTATATAACCCAATCAGAATCACACTCTCTAATTATATAACAATCACAATCAAAGGCCTGGTTTTGTTATATAGTTATTGCCATTGCTGACGCGAAAGATGTCTTATTGTTCAATGGCGGCTTCTCTAGCTAATCAGGCACCTGACACTTAAGCATCGATGTCCATACTCTCGAGAAGCTTCCCTAAGCTACCACGCCATTCATTCACCCTCACCTGAGAGAAACCGGTCGCAACCTCCTTTAGCTTACTCGCTTCGCCATCTTGTAGTTGCTTCATTGTGATTTCCATGTATTCATCAAATGGCATTGGCTTGGGAACATTTTTTCCCTTTATAGCATCGACACGATCCCGAAAATCCGCATCTAATGCGGTGTCCACATATGGTGGTGCAATTTCGATCACATTGACCTATGAAGATAGCACTGTAAGTATCAAATAGCGTTATGATTGAAGGAAATATCGCCTACTTGCGTCCCCGTCGGCTTCAGCTGCTGTCTCAGAGCGACACAGAATGCATGTATGCCTGCCTTAGCGGAGCAGTACACTGGGTAGAATCCCGTTGGGAGATAGGCAAGCCCTGATGAAGTGAAGACAATGTTAGCAACTAGGTTTCCGTAACTGGTCAGCACTTATGGTGAAGCTAGAGGAACGCCGTATGCATGTAGGGCCGCGAATACTTAAACACATGAAGAATCATAACTTACGCTTGCCAGCTTTCGCCCTCTCAATTAAATATGGGACCACCAGTCTCGCTAGGATGATGGGTGCGGTAAGGTTTGTATTGATTTCGTCGATAATGTCTCTAACTTGTGTTAGTCAATTAGTATCAAGCAAGTGGAGGCCGGCGTGCCACTAACGCAGCGAACCAGCGAGTTACTCAACCTGCTCTACAGGCAATGGAGCTAAATGGTTGATATACTTACTCGTTCCTCTGTGTGCTTGCGTCTGCGAATGAGGGGCTTTTCATTATTCCAGCATTAACGAACACAGTATCGATGTCAAATGCCTTGAGCATCTCATTGACCTTTCCGGGTAGAGTTGTGAAGTCCGTGATGTCGAGCTGACGGATATCGACTCGAGACCCAAGACTCTGTTGTAGTGTTAAAAGGCGGTCTTGCCGGCGACCGGCGATGATGAGATGCTTTCCGAGAGCGTGAAACTGCCTGGTAAAACCTTCACCGAGACCTGACGTCGCTCCGATTATGAGGACTGTGGACATTGAGGAAGTCATACTGAGTGTGGTAATATACTGATACACAACGAAGATTTTACAAATTTATTGGTATTGTTGGTTTATAAATCTTTCCGTTCTGCAAGACTGCTACTTTATATGCTGGAGGCTTGCCATTGCTTATACCAACCTTACAATCCAACTTAGGAACTCTTCGACTCGGACGTCCTTTTACAATATCCGAGCTGTCTACGATCTGCCTTCTAGATGCGATGTTTCTCCATATGGTATATCTATGTGTCGGGATGGAGTGGTTTTGCTGCGCATGTATAATCGGCTGAAATCTGCAGGGTGCGGATTTAAGGGGCCGTAATGCTCGGTCTCCGATATACGCTTTTCCGGCTCCGAGCTGCAACGTGACAAACTACCTACCTTAAACTGATTGACATAAAGCCTTTCCCTTCATACCCACTTTAGTAAAGACTACGATTACTTCTAGGCCACTATAGTATAGCCTTCATTACGTTGAATCCCTTAGTATGACGACTATAATACGCCTTCTCTCCGCTCCTAACCCTGAATAGAAGGTATAGCCCTATAGTTCACTATATATTAGAGACGGGTTTCTGGGACTTGAGAGTCGTACTAGAGCTGCATACAACATGTTGCGAAAGCTTATAGCTCAGAACTACTTATCCCTTATTTCAATTAGAAGCGAAGTAGTATGGCTGCCTTTTAGGAACCCACGGCTTAATTGGAATAAGCAGTGCCGATGGGAAAATATTGTGCGAGCGTAGCGAGGCAATGTTCGTAAAATTTCTATTGTTATCAGTGTTCGGGGTCTGCGAGACGCTTAGGGAGAGGGACCGCATGAAGACTACAAATAGCAATTAGTAGTCCTCAGCAAAAATTCAACTATTTCTTATACGCGTATCACAGTCACGACTTCGTTAATGGTAGTGTGGTCTTGGCACCTATCAGATATGAATGCGGTTGAGGTCTTGACCTGACAAATTGGTGTGCACGTCTCATTTCGCACTCTTCTATCATCATGTTGTATGTAGCCCTTCCATATTGCCATAGTTGCATTGCCGTGAGGCTATTAATGGCTTCTAAAGCTAAGCAGGAAGGGCCTTCTCTTATCTTCGCCATCCGAGTGGAGTCAACAGCATTCAAAGTGAATGAGACCATGCCGGACCCAAAGAAGATGGCGGAATAGAGTGCGAATGTGGCAATAATATATCCCTAGAGAGATATATACCAACAGATGCATCAAGGCACTGCGCTCATATCTTTACAAATTTTGTATGTGTCCCTGTTGCGACGATTGGTCCAGGCTCTTCACCGACAACTTTTGAAATTGTGGCTCTGGTAAATGCTAAAGTACCACCGACTTTGCTAGCCTTGCCCTCCACCTCAACCCAATCACCTTCGCGTGCCGAGGAAATGTACGTTATGTGTATGTCCGTGCTCACTCCCGTCTTCTCGCGGAGATCGTAGGCAGCGATGGCTAAACCGCCAACCCAGTCGATCAAACATGCGGAGACGGTGCCGTGAAGACCGCCTTTAGAATTCACGTGGTTTTTGGTCAATTGAAGACGAGCCCGGACGACACCTTTTGAGGCAAAAGTTAACGAGATTTCCGATAGAAGAAAATTATAGATGGGACTATTGGGCTTGTTCTCGGCCCACACGCGCTCAACATGGGCCAGGGTGTCGGCATTAGCGAGAGCATCTGATATTTTGGACATTGCGACAGACCAAAAAACCCAGTAGGCTTGTAAAAAGATTGGGTGTAAATAGCTTCAATTGAAGGAGGATGGGTAGAAGGTGGGATTCGTGTGGGAAGAATTTAGTTCGTCATCGGAGGCTCGGCACCATCACTCCGAGCCGTTGGGTGAGATGCAAGTGAAACGACGGGCATTGTCAGCTGTGGGAGGACAGAGTGCTGTCTAACCCTATTGAAACCCCGAAAGGTATTGAGAACGAACTCAAGGACTCCAGTCCATGCATATACTCATCAGATGTTCGCAACAACGTCACGAAACCATGACCGATCCGAATCGAGACACCTCTATTCCAAACGACGCTGAGGCTAAGAGTAGTGAACCGTTTACCGCCGCGGACATACTGGAGCAGCCCAAGGCTACTCCGGAAACCTCCAATGGAGCGCAAGATGCCCAAGAGTTAGTGCAAGCGTTGACCGATCGCGCGCTTCGTTTCCTTGCGACCGCAAGCAACGAGACCCTCGGGGCTTGTCTTGTTGGACTGGGTGCGACGACGTACTTGGTGCTTGGAAGAGTTGGATTAGTACTAATTGGAGTCGTTGGCGGGGTTGTCCTCCATGCTACTTGGGAAGGAAGCGCAAATAATAATGGAGGTGAGCGGGCGCGAAGCCAGGAAGTCCGAAGACGGGAGATAGGATTGGATGTGGTTCACAGAGTGCTGGACTGGCGAAAAAACATTGCACAATCGAAGGATGCTGACCAAGATGGCAACTCTTCTATGGATGTGAAACTGTATTCTGGAAAGAACCTAGATTATGCTGAATTTAGGCCGGAAACTGCATCGGCACTCAACGAGTTTACGGACGCTGTAATTCGAGACTACGTCAAGTATGCCCTTTCAACCCTCGAAACCGCTTGATGCTTAGCTTATGAATTTTAGGTGGTGGTATTCTCCAATCCTCCCAGCAGAGCAATCCTTTCCCTCCGTCTGTCGTCAAACATTGACGGCATTTATCCTCTCAGTCTCTGCGCACATCTCTCGCAAAAGGCCGGCAGATACCTTCCTCGACTTCGTTACAAATTCGTCCTCAATATTGATTGTATTCTTTAATGAATTGTCCAGCGCTTTAGCGGCTTCCCCGGCAAATTCCGCCCCGGATGCGATTGATATGTACCTGCAAATGAAACCAGACAGCAACCTAGCAAACGTCTTGGATGTAAAACATCAAGAGAAGAAGTTAGGTATGGTCGCCGAGGATATACTACAAAGCTATCTGGAGCCGAAAACGTATAATTGTCGTCCGGCTCATGTCTTTTTAAGGGAAATTCTTGCTAAAGTCGTCCTGGAGATGACGATTGCAAGTTGTTCGAAGGCGGAATGGATAAACGGCTGGATCGTCTATCTTCTTGAAGAAGGTGAACCGGAGCTTATGAACGCTATCGATGCCGGTGTTGAGCAGTCTGCAGGCGATCAGTTACAAAGTGTCACGGCTCAAGTTAAAGAACGCGAAGAGGTTTTGAAGGAAGTTACGAATGAAGAAAAGACTAATACAGCTAATCACAGAAGGGTTGTGAGCAGGGCTCAAGAGGCCATGGATGAAGCTATGCGAGAAGCACAGCGTCTCACGCAGCTTATTGCGGAAGAAGATGCGAAAAGACAGCGCGAGCAGCAGAACGCATCTAGCACGAGCGTTCATGATGACGTATCCGAAAGTACAACGCAAGGTATATCGACTCCCACGTCCTCACAAAGTGATATGGCCGGAGATCACGAAAACGAAACCGCAGTTTCCACTAACATACTAGGAGAATCACCCCTAAATGAGTCTTCAGAGCTTACTAGTGCACCTTCGCAGCGGCCTCAATCCGCATTCACAAGTTTTGATCAGCTCATTCCGTCGCAGCCGCCCACAGCGCTGCAAGCAAATCAGGAAAAGGCCGCGGCTTTGACGTTATATAACGCAAACCTTTCTATCTTCGACGATTCAATGCCGGGAGAGAAGGGCACCATTCGAGCAAAACCCGCTGCAGATTACCTCATCCAGATTGAGCCGGCTTCTTCACAGCATCCAGGCTGGATGATAGCAAGGAAATTTGCGGATTTCGAGACTCTGCATGAGATCCTTCGTCGAATATCTGCCATTTCTGGCGCTGCTGGCTTTACAGAAGCTCATGCAACCTTACCAAACTGGAAAGGTCACACAAAAGTCTCCTTGCGAGGTGAGCTAGAGAGATATCTTAACGATGCTGTTCGCTTTAAACCACTCGCGGAAAGCGAAGGCTTGAAAAGGTTTCTCGAGAAAGACAATGGTTTGAACAGGTCGCCAAACGCATCCAATAAAAGCGGATTTCCTGGTATTGGTTGGCCAACGCCTTCGGCGTTTGAAAATATGGGGAAGGGTATGATTGATGTTCTAACAAAAGCACCCAAAGAAGTTGCTGGGGGCGGGAAAGCTCTTCTTGGTGGTGTCACTGGAGTGTTAGGCAACGTTGGATCCTTAGGCCCAAAAAAGAGCAATCCGGCCTCTACAACAAGCAATGTTAGTCGATCCGTAGGGGCATCGCCTGCGAAGCATGCCCGGGTAGAAAGTACGGTATCGGAGCTACCAAGCCATATTAGGACTGAAAGTGTCGTGTCATCTTTGCCGTCAAAGCGCCAAAGTCAAGATAGCCTTAGAGGCTCCCCAATTGTAGACACCCAGCCTGCGCCTATTTCTCAGATGGAGCGCCGTCCAAGCTGGAACCCGGAAGTCGAAGCGGACATGAAGCCCCGACCTAGTTCCTCTTCACGGTCATCTGTCTACGCAAGATCCAGCCGTGACCACAGCCGGGCACCGTCAGCCAGAGAAAGTATGGACCTTTCACCTGTACATGGCGGAGACCAGATCCTTATGCTTCCACCATTACCGTCGGACATTACTGATGATTACGACTCCCCCAATTCGAACGCACCTCCTCTTCCATTACGCAGGGCTCAACAAAGCGAAGACGTAAAACCTTTGCAACGCCCCTCTCGCGCTTCCACTACTAGCCTCTCTATCCCTCCTGAAGTATCTCCGCTACCCCCTCGTCGTTTATCCATGGCGTCTACATCCCCCCAACCACTTCCGAAACCCGCTCGCCCATCCCAGAAGACCGCTTTACCTCTCTCAGAACAAGAAACCCAAGTTACGATCGAGCTGCTATTCGCCGTAATCAACGAGCTTTATACCATGTCTTCGGCCTGGCAAATCCGTCGTACCCTTCTCAACGCGGCAAAGACCTTTCTTCTGCGGCCAGGGAATCCACAACTTGACTCGATTAGACAGCTGCTCCAATCTACCGTCCTCGACGATAACACTTCCGATACCGGTATTGCGTTCCATCTTCGTAAGCTCCGCGCTAACACACTACCGACGGAAGAGGAGTTGAAGGCCTGGCCAAAGGAAATGAGCAGCGATGAGAAAGAGAAACTCAGGCAGAAGGCGAGGCGGCTGTTAGTAGAAAGAGGTATGCCACAGGCATTAACCAGCGTGATGGGACAGGCCGCGAGTGGGGAGGCGTTAGGCAAGATATTTGATTGTCTGCAAGTTGAGAAAGTCGCAAGAGGCGTGATTTTCGGGTTGATGTTGCAGGGATTGAGGGCTGTAACTCAGTGATTTCTTTTTCCTTTGAGACGGACGAGATTCATAGCAACAGAGCAAGCATGTTTGTATGGTGTCTGGCAAGATATCCGAAAGGCGTTCCGGGGTAGGAACAATGTCAATGGGGGGATTCCTTGAGGGCTCAATAACCGGAAATTTCGAGCTCCTCGTTGGTGTGTACGATAACTTAGTAACGGTTGTATAATTAGCTGAATAACGGCCTCGGAAGAAAACAAGGGTGCGCTGGTTAACCTGCGTCATGAGGCAATACTGAGCAACGTGACGAGACACGCTTAGTGATAGGTTCAATTCTTTCCACTCAAAGGCCACCTAAAAGCACATTAATTCAACGTAAGTTAGTGCCTATATCATATAAAAGCTCATTGCCCCCTTAATATTTGCTAAAATCTCTAAGAGGAAATATAGCCCGCCTTACGCAATGAAGTTCATTCAGCGATGAACGTCCCCTACGTCGGAAGCACCAGCGGATAATTGTTCTAGATTAGTTGCTGCTATGCATCATCGCTTTAAAACCTTTGGCAAGATCCCGGCTTTCATCATTAGATGTTTGCACCGATTGAATAATTGGCAACAAAATATCAGGATAAGGATAGCTCGTCGGGAGTGACATTTCGTATCAAAATATCCTCACACCAGAGCAATCCGCTCCAAAGTGGCCCCATCCATCATGCTATGCACATAGTACTGCTCAACGAGCTGCCAGGCCTGGTATTCTATGCTTTCACCATCCACAGATATCTTATTGTCCGACATCACCAAAAGTGGCGTCTGCGCCCCTTCAAAAATACACACCTCGTCCACGACCTCCGTCCTCGGCGGTACCATCGCCAAATCTCCCTTCAGCGCCACTGCAAACTGACGGCCATTACCACACTGCGCGAAACTGGCTCTTAGCCTCGTATTCAACCCGCCTGGAAAGCAGGATTGAAACCTTTGTATTGGCTGTGATTTCACGTCATAGCCCTTTTACGGTAATGCCGTGGCTTTTGGTGTCATTCCTCCAAGCGTAAGATATGTCTTCGTATATTGGCACTTGGTCTTAAACGAGCGTAAAATAACTCGCAGTGAACTTAAGACTACGGTGGCCTCTTGAATATCGTGAGAAATCGGATTTCTCGGATTTCCTTACTAGCAGCTAGATTCTTATACTGATAAAATGGCCTACCTCCGCGAAGGATAGACCTTTGGATAAGCCACCGTGCCTAGAAGACATGGTGAAAATTTACCGACTATCATGTTGAATATGGAAGCAACTTTAGAAATTAAGCGCAGATAAGGACAGAACATCCACTGTAATATTTTACAAAGCTTTCCCAGTGTCTACTACAGCACCACCACGTGATCAATGAAGGTTCTAGGAATCATTACCCATACGTCCACCAATAGCACCTAATGTTCTAAAAACAAGAGGCTATAGTTAAATAAGCGCAATACATAAAAATAGCTCAATAAAATACACTGGAATTATATACAAGGCCTTACGATCCTTTCAACTCCCCCTTGTGGGGGTGACTTAAATCATAAACGTGATTAGAGTCTCTTTCCTTTTGCCCCTCACGTGCTTATAAGAGGCCTTATGCTCCACATCGACGGGTATGTTCTCAGTGAGAACTGCAAGATCCCGTAGCCCCAATAACCCCGCAAAAATGCCCCACAAAGCCATGTCACGCTTAGGACAATACCAGGGTTATGCGAAATAAGGAGAAAATGCATGTCCGGTAGCTTTTCTCTGCCTCTAAACCTGCTGCCCCACTTCAAGACTACTAGAGATAAGTTTTGATAGCATTTCTATCTGAATTTGAGTCCTGACATCGTCCTCAATCATTATAAAAACTGTTTCCCATTTGGAGCCGCCCGATATACCATATAACTTTCATAGAGCACTGTGGTTACTACGCAATGAATCCCACTCGTTCAATCATGCTCCACCCGTCGGGAGAAACTACACATTATATTGTCGACGATTTTACAGATCCATGGAAGCCTCGTGAAACCATCTTGCTTCAAGGCGGATTTGCACGGCACTCAGCCTTCTTCTACCATTGGGTGCCTGCGCTTTCTCGTCATTATAAAGTGATTCGACGAGATCTTCGGGGTCACGGTTATTCCAGCGCTCCGCCTTTACAAGAAAAGCCAGACGCATATACACTAGATACAATTCTTAACGAAATAATTGACACTTTAGACCAGTTGGGCTTAGAAAAAGTTCACTATTTTGGAGAAAGTACGAGTGGGATTTTAGGGGAGATACTTGCGGCGCGATTCCCGGAAAGGCTACTTTCACTTACAATTTGCTCCTCCCCAACCCATCTGCCCCAGGGAACCCAAGATTTCTTAGCCATGGGGCTTGAGAGCTGGCCGACTGCTTGCCGGAAGCTGGGGTCTCGAGGATGGGGCCAAAAGCTTGCCGAGTTGCCTGGTACTATGGCTAGCAAAGACTGCGCCTATCGTAAATGGTGGCTGGACCAGATTTCGATCAATAGCAGCGAAGGTCTTGCAAGCTATGCAGAGTTCCTCTCGACAATTGACTCGAGGCAATATATTCCGAAGATCAAAGTGCCGATGCTAATTCTCGCCCCCACGAAGAGCGCAGCAACCAAACTAGAGGAGCAGTATGCGATTCAGAAACAGGTGGAGAACTGCACGCTAGTGGAGATTAATGGTGCTGGTCATGAGATAATTATGGATGCTGCCAGTGAATGTCAAACAGCATACTTGAAATTCCTGGGAGATCTTTAAAAATAATATAACTGGGCTGTTGAGACCTCGTACTCTCATAGAGACCCGTATAATAGGTCTTCGATCGAGTCTCCTGTCATATTTTTCTAAAATGACATTATTGAGTGTTGCGAACTGTGTGCTGTATAGTCTACAAATAAAAACAGATGTACTTAGGAAAACACCATTATGCTACTACCCCAGTAACGCTCACTTGAATATTCCGTAACGTGTAGCCATCACGTTGTGCACACTCCCATTGTGTCTTAATCGTTTCCTCGGTTTTTTTGGAGCGAGGAATAAATCTTGCTGAGAAAGGCTTCGGAAGAGTATTGCCCCCTCGTTCGTATGCATCGTCT
Source organism: Glonium stellatum (assembly GCA_001692915.1). NCBI lineage: Eukaryota > Fungi > Ascomycota > Dothideomycetes > Gloniales > Gloniaceae > Glonium > Glonium stellatum. The sequence continues at coordinate 46,643 of KV748849.1, read as the reverse complement.
CCCACGTTCACTGGTAATTCTCGCCCGTTAGTCCCCAGCGGAGGTCGTATGTCAAAAGCCCAAAGGATATTTGCTACCGTTATAAACAGGCTGTTTTCTGCAAGATGAAGGCCGGAACATATTCGTCGTCCAGCTCCAAAACTGAAATGATCACGTTCATAGGGGTCAGACGAGGCTGCGTAATAACCAGCTCCGAATGGATGATCTAAGTAGCGTTCTGGTTTAAATTTGTCCGGTTCAGGGTATCGCAACGGATCATAATGGATAGGGTATTGTTGAATACAAACGACGCTGTTCTTAGGAATAAAATAATCCTTGTAGGTGGTATCCGCAGTTGTGTAGTGAGGAGTTCCCATATTTGTGACAGGGCGAAGACGGAGAGCCTCCTTAATAATAGCGCGGATATAGGGTAAGGAATCTTCGTCTTCGAAGGTTGGTGAGCGATGTTCGCCAATAACTCTCGCAATTTCCTCGTACGCTTTTGATGTCACCTCAGGATATGCCGACAAATACAGCAAGCAGCTGTTCAGGGCCGAGGAGGTCGTCTCTGAGCCGGCCTCGATCATTGCTAAGACCATCTTTTAGCCAGCGCATTTTGTATATTAAGTTAAAATACTCACAACCCGCTAGAAACGCCGCCTGCAATTCCGAGATGTCTAGTTTCTCATAGTCTTCCTCGATCACCTGTTTTACGAAACACTCTGGCGCTTGTTTGGTTTCTAGTTGGGTTTTTAGATTGCTGAAATACTTCATCCAGATTCTTGCTTGGCGTTGTTGCAGAGGCAGTACCGATTTTCTCCACCACTGAAGCCCGGCTGGTAAGTGGCCTAAGAGAGGGAGAGTATCTGCCAGATATTTTCCAGGGGCGGCCACTTCTGAGAAGTCTTTCATGAGACCGTAGATCTCACGGACGTCTTCACAGTCCTTCACCATGTTAGTAGGGATATGTATGATCTCTGAGGTATAGCCCATTGCAAGAGATGGAGAAGTAGCCTACTCACCCATTTCGGCACCCTTTTTCCATAAGTTGTTGTCATAATGACTGAAACGGTGTATCTGCGAACGTGCATGTAGAACTCTGTATTGCTCTTGTTATCTGTAAGAAGATCGTACAGCAGCTGCTTAACCTCAAACTCCTGACTTGGTTTAAACGTATCAGACATTTTGGGAGTAAGAAGCTTGTGTGCAAGCGACCGCAGCTTTCGCCAATCCGGCCCATATGGCATCAGCAAGAACCTCATTCCTCCAGATAAAGCATCGGATGCGACCGGCAGTGGCGCCCGTGAAGATGTGTTCGAGGACTGTTTGTCTATAACATCTTTAACCGCCTGCGGCGAGTTAAGCATATACCAGTCGTTCCAGCCCAGCCGAATCTTGTATATTTCGCCATATTCGTTTGCCCAACGCATATATGTCCGCTGAGGGTGCTCTGAGATTTGAAGGGAGTTGCCGACGAACGGAAAGCCTGGTGGGCCGGGCACTGGACGAAGTCCCGACGGGATACCCTTCTTAGCTCTAAATCTGTAATATACCACAACCAATCCGACAGCTATGAATGCGAGTCTGAGTACGAGCGCCATGTTCTCAATCAGAGCTGCTGCAGAATTAGAAGCGTTTCTAAGGATGAGTGTGGCCACCTTGAAGGTTCAGGTACGCAGGGTTGAGAAGGAATGAAGGGACAAAAATAGTGCTGGTGCATCTCGCAAATATGCCCTGTGAAAATGAGATCTCTCTTATGATGTGTTGCAAAGCAATAAAAGTATTAAGCTAACTGCTGTTAGATCTTGCGGGGTCCAATGGTTGCCCCGTAATGCTCTTTCTGATAGTGTGTGTTTTACTGTTCCAACAGCGAAACTGCCCCACACTGACCCGCCCCCCGCATTTTTAAAACTAATAATGCTGTTCGCCCCACGCAAGAATTATTCCGAGTATGAGTTTCAATTAATATCATGCTCTCTATTTAGTCCTAAGTATAATTAAGCCCTTGAATAGTTGGTTATTTCGTTGGAAACCTGGTTGCATGTCTACTTCGAATATTGGATACGGATAACAGGGAATATGAAGGTATGAAGTTCTGCAGAACGGAGATTTACTCTTGTTATATGAAATTAATGTTATGATCATAGGTCATTGTCGTTGGAGCTGGGCCATGCGGCCTACTGCTTGGGCTGATGCTCTCCCAACAAGGGATTCAAGTCCAGGTGCTTGAAGGAGAAGACAAGCTAGACAACCAGCCTCGTGCATGCCACTATAGTGCTCCTGCCTGCTTTGAGCTTGCTAGAGCCAAAGTGCTGGAAAAGATTAAAGCTGAGGGGTTTTTCCCCGGCAGTGTTTGCTGGCGAAAAAAGGACGGGAGCCGGATCGTTGGACTAAGTAACACTGACACTCCTGAAGATAGCCCATACCGCATGGTATGCCTCCCACTAGGAAGAGTAATCGAAATCATCAGTGAGGAGCTATTGAAGCAAGGAACTAGTGAGTTGTTAATGGGGCATAAAGTCATTGGCCTTGGACAGACAAACTCTTTGGCTTGGGTAAACGTATTAACATCCTCTGGTGATTCTCAAAAGCTCGAAGCAGATTATATCGTGGGCTGCGACGGAGCAAATAGCCAAATTAGGCGGTCTTTATTTGGTGACTGGGAATTTCCGGGATGGACTTGGGACAAGCAAATCGTAGCCAGCAACGTATGCGTTTGACACAGCCCATACCAGGAGTATCGTGACTCGCTAAAGTATGAACTATAGGTATACTACGATTTCGAAAAGTTTGGATATGAGGACGCCAATTTCATCGTACATCCAAAGGACTGGTATATGGCGGCCAAGATTACCCGAGACGGCATGTGGCGGGTCACTTATGGCGATGTTCCTGACTTGACTAGAGAGCAATATCTTGAGCGCCTTCCTATGCGGTTTAAAGAGATGCTTCCTGGCCAACCAGAACCGATTGATTTCAAGCTTGTAAATATTGGGCCCTACAAAATGCACCAAAGAATAGCTAAGAGTTTGCGTTCCCGTAGATTTCTGCTTGCTGGCGATGCAGCACATCTATGTAATCCCTTGTAAGCTAAATCTCGCCAAGTTCTTGATAGATTAGTACGACTAAAGCTAATTTATGGTAGTGGCGGCCTTGGCCTTACTGGAGGAATTGCCGATGTTGGGGGTCTTTATGACAGTCTCGTTGGCATTCATAGAGGCCAGGCAGATGACTCAATTCTAGACAAGTATTCCGAAGTCCGTAGAGAAAGGTATCAAAACTTTGTGGATCCCATATCCACTGAGAATTTCAGGCGTCTATGGTCGGAGGATCCTGAAAAAATTATCGAGACTGATGAATTCTTTATGTTGGCTAGGAGGATGGCAATAGACAAGGAGTTTTCGCAGGAATTCCAATTGGTTTGTAGATGCCTATCGTCCCACAGCGGTATACTGGTTCCTAACAATTTTAAGGGAGCAATGGCTCTGCAGCACGACTTTACACAATATTACAAGGTGGCTGATGGTGAACGCAATGGTATTAAGGAGAAAACGGTTACGGCCAAGTAGTCCGTCTGAATCTAAGCAAGAGGGCATGCTGGTTTCGACTAGTTATTGATCTGATGTTCCGAATTTTGAAACGTAGTGACATGTGCTAACTTATTTGAAGGGCTCCTCCCACGGGGGTTGATCTTCACTTGTTGGTGTTTAATGATATAATCAAACCATCGAAAAAGTCCCTAGACTCAATCCCAAAGATAAAAATACGCAAATTCTTTGGTGCAGTTACTTGTGCTTCTTGATAAATTTGTAAATATATACCTTCTTGAAACACGCGGTATTGCTGCAACTCGCTAGTCTCAAACCCAAAGGACTTTCTCTGAAGTCCAAGGTAACGAAAGCTGCTCGCCAGTTCCTATAACCTTCTGACTTTATCCATCCTCCACATTATTTGTATCCACATCAGATAGATTGTCGCACATGACATGTAGAATTCGAGAAAAGGTTCGTGATTTCCATCTTCCCAAGCTTAACATTAGGGAAGCAAAGTGCACCCAACATTTGCGAGCTTCGGCGTACCCAGCTGATACAAATATATCGGCAAGGCAAATTCTTCCACCCCTGAAAATGTATCTCGCAGCTGGGATCGCCATGAGTTCGGACTGCGGGATAATTGTGGACGGATCTGAAAGTCCAACATTGCCTAAAGCCACCCAATCAACATCATCGTACAGTTCAAGTATGTCGTCTCCATCAGACATTGGCATAGCATAGATATAGAGCCCAAGGACCAATGCTGCCTGGAAAAGAGCTATGATACTATGTAGTCGGACGGCATCAGAGTACTTCCGATGCAAGAGAAGCTTAAAGATATGGGCAGCATGGATAGAAGATCGCCGTGCAGACGGCGTGGAGGCCCATAGAGAAAGTTCTTTAAGAGCGATGGCTGCTGGCCCAGGCCCAGAGCGGCCAGCCGCAGCCTCGAAAAGAGGGAAGTATGCTCCTAACATCATGCATGACGCGTGCCATGATACTGCGCAGTTGAGATCAAAACTCCGTTCTGTTTCTAAGCCGGTATGGGCTAGATCGATGGTAACTTTGACCAATAGCCTACTGCGGGCGTCATCGCTAAAGAGATTCCAGGGCAATAGTCGAGATTGAGTTCCGTTACGCTCGGGAACACGGTCCAGCAGGGAGCTCGCTTCGCAGAGACGTAGTTGAAGAAGCATGAGCAAACTTGGCACTGCGTCTGGATCATTCTTGATAGTGGGGGTGGTCATGTAAGATGCCGATATTACAGAGTGGCCCATCCGGCACATATCCGGGCATAGCTGAGCCCATTTTGCCGCCGTCTTTATTTGAAATAAAGAATCGGGACATGGGACGAAGATCTGAACGGTTTCTGATCGTAAAGATGGCTCCACCGCAAGGTATGTTGCAAACCAGCAGTCCAGCTGCACCAGGTTAAGAATGAGCCTGAAATGTGTGAATTCAGTCTCAAAATGGCGGTACTAAGAGCACTACACCTACCGTTTAACTGACTCAATTCTGCCCCACGCTCTCCAACGTTGCTCATCGTCGACGATTAGCGATAGCTCCGTAAGCGGTAGCTGATACTCGTCTGCTGAAAATAACCCATTCCATTGGGCGGTCTGAATTCGTCATTAGAGTCTTCGAATTTCTTTATTGGAAGCACGTACAGAAAGTAAATTTACGTAAAGTGTTTCCGTCTGCGCTATTCGACTCTTACGCTAGGGCATCCCAAAATTAGCATTGTAAAGCTCCCCTCCAACTAACCGCAAAGTGTTGTGCAAGCTTACCCCAATCACAGAGGCAAGGGTCAGAATAAGGAGGGCCGTCCCCATAGCTGTTAATTGTCGCGATGCTGAGACTCTGCCGGTACTGGATAAGTGCAGCTCATCCGAAACCATTCGCAATATGTTCTATATTGATGAGTCCGCTGAATCTGAATATGGGCATCGAATGGCTAAGAGAAAGATAAAAACCTTACAGGGAAAACGCGCGAAACTAGTTCTGTCAAAGCTCTAGTGCCAATAATACTGAAGCCCATTGTGCATATAACGAGGAGTAGGGGGAGAGGCGCTGTTCGGGCGGAAAAGGTTGGGAGGTGAAAAAGAGGCATACTGTTATGATGATGGTAGATGTATTGTTCGAGAGCGATGTCTAACATGTCGATAGGAGGAACTTCAGGTCCCTCCCTCGCCTCGATAGGTTCTAAGGCGGCGCAGAACGCCGTCCATACCTTTTGCCGCGTTTCATCATCCATACCCCAATGAGACGGGTTTGTCGGGCAGCTAGCAGCTGGAATTCCACTATCGTTCTCACTGAACAGGCCGTCATTAGACATGACATCGTGCCAAAGCGTGGGGAGCAGTCGCGTCTTTCGGTCGGCGCGGCGGATCCAGCAACGCTCGATACGTTCAAAATGATCTTGGGGTATAGAGCTTGTCGGCTGAGAGCTGCTTGATGAATTTCGGCGATGGCTTTCGGTATTTGGTGAAATAGCCTCAAGTGGAGGTTGCGCCGCGTTGTGGTCTGCTATCATCTCGATGTCGGCTCGCGGTGATATAGTTTCTCGGTCCATAGGGAACCACCATGTCTGATCTAAGTCGATACGACTGCTGTCCAAGGCACCATCCTGGTTGTGCTGCGTAAGGAAATCTCTAATCCCGTAGCCATCTAATGAGAGCATCGTCTCTAGTGAATCTAAAGGAGGCTCCACAGCTTGGTGGGAATAAATTTGATGCGAGCTATCAGGCGGCGTCGGGAGCGGGAAGGGACGATGATTCTGAGCAGACATTTCTTGGATAGCAATGGTTGAGGCCTGTTGGAGGACTGAATTGGACGACGACTCTAGTGCCGGGTCTATTTGCATTTCATTGGTACGTGGGGCGTCAAATTGATCAGGAAAAGATAAAGTTTGGGTGGTAGCCGATGCTGGCATTGTGGATCTGAAACTCGAATTTGGCGAGGCCATGTTTTCTAGAAGCGCATCTGTTGCTGGACCGACGGGAGTTGACGGGGAGCGACTTTGACTCTGGGAGGATGGTGTCTCAGGTTCTGTAGGATGAACTACTTTGATATAATCTTGGATGGGCTGTAACATGGGATCAGGAACAGGTCCTTGGCTATTCTCGAGCGCTTGCGTGGCGCGTGCTTGCTCCAAGCGGTCGCGGGCGTCTTGTTCGTGCTTCCTAACGTGACGGAAGAGTACATCGCTAGCGAGTGTGGCTTATTAGCAAGTGCGGCGCTATGCACCGTCCCTGGCATAGTTTGGGGAGTTGCAAGGTTGGGTTAACAAGATACCTGCGGGAAAAAGCCTTGTGACAAGTCGAACATCGATATGGCCGTTCTTTCGTATCTGTGTAGCGTTATTAGGACGTGAAACAGTAATGGAAAGGCCTTGGAATAAGTACGTGATCGCTCGTGGCGCTTGAGGTGTTCCGACTTGGAAAACTGACGGCCACATAGGGTGCAGTTCTTCGAAGCCATTATGGCAGGACGATGAGGGGAGCCGGTAAGTAATGCGGCATGGGATAGAAGCGTACATACGCGCAGGCGCACAGAAACGAGCAATGAGAAGCGAAGAGCAGGGGACGAGAAGCGAAGGCAATGAGGCAGCGCAGAGCAGAAAGCACACTTAGAGTAGAGTAGAGCAGGGCGAAAGGGAGAAGATAGGACACCGTGGTTGTACTCGTGCGTGCGACACGCCGGTAGACAGTCTGGAGACGGCCCGCCCTAGGTGTTCATCAGGTAGGGCTATTAGGGGCGATTCGCTGCGTAGGTGCGGGGTAGGCAGTATGATGTTGGATGCGTCTCCCCTGAACTTTTTGATAAGTTTTGCGAGTCATTGGAGAGCGGATCTTTGCCAATATCTGCTTGTTTCAACTTTCTGATACTAAGCAGGCTGGCGCCCTAAGGCGATAGCTGAACTCGAAAAGGCAAGAAACTCATCCAATACTTACAGCTTGGACTATTCTAATGCTCATTACTAGTTTTGAATTCTTGTGGAGAGCTGCAGCAATAATTTTGCGAAGTCGCTCTGTGGGAACCAGCTGCCGCCGATAAGGCCAATTTCCTAATGAAAACGAGCACCGGCAGTTTATGCTCGGCTTTGATCCCTTGTGATTCTGTTACGTCATGGTTGAGGCTCCCATAGTCTGATATATCCGGATATTTGTTCTTTGGTAGCTTTTTTTACATGAGGTTCCGCTCGATATCGCAGATTTCCGGCTAGCAGACCACCGTGAGCCCTAGTTTACGTTGGAGCAGAGGAATATCAGCCCTGAATTGCACATATTGTATAAACATTTGTATTTTATGACAGGGTGAAGATAAAAATAATATATATCAGACGACAGGGTAATCAGAGCGTTGCCAGATCGACGCGAAAATATATTAAAGTCGATGACTAATCATAAAAACAATACAAACATGACTAAGGAGTACATTGTCGTTTTGCATCTGCATTTTGCTCCTGTAATTCCTGCCTTGCGCTTCTGCTACATATCGTAGTTGTGAAAATTGAATTACTCCATTGCTCAAGCTCCCCTCCAATCTCATCCAAATGAACGAGAAATAACATCGACCATCTTCTCTCTCGATGAACCTCGGAGAAAAGCCCTCTAGATAACCGAAGCTGGAGCGGGGAGAGTGCCGTGTAGTCGTCTATTTAGCCCGTCCCGAGCAGTGTCCGTCTCCTCCGACGCTGATCGTACTTCTGCCAAAAGGTATTGGTTAGGTTGAATGTGTCCACCGTAAGCGGACCTTCTTACCGGGGTGCTTTACCCCACATTGACAATGTGGAGAATGTGGGGAAGCCTATGATCACGTGCATGATTACCCCAAAGGAGAAATAGAAGTGGTGGAGCCAAGATAATCCCTACCGTTAGCTTTATTCGGGAACAAGCACATGCAACAGGTCGGAAATGGGACGTATAAGTTAAAATAGCGATGAAATTTCCTAAATAATTACTAGCTCTACTGACCGAAAAAGATCGTAGGTACTATAAGAAGAGCACTCTTGCGGAGCCTTTGGTATTATGAGCGCATATGATTACCTTTGTTGCATTAAAAACGTCTTTAACGCTAGAAACCATAGACTAATGATGTTGGGTTGGTTTAAATTTTTGCATCCTAGGCAATTCTGAATTAGCTTGAGGACATCCTAATATCCCTGAGCCACAAGTCGGGTTTACAGTACTTACACGTTAAGGGACGGGATCTTTACCACTTTTAGAACTATCACTGTGTTTGCCAATTGGTTATAATGTTCACAGCAGACTTCAAGGGGATTGGACCTGATGAAGTTCTGATCTACTCCATCCACATGTAGTTCACACATAGAGTCCTGTAGGTACTGCAGAGCTCTGTAATCTAAACTCCGAGACTCTGAAGACAGGAAATTTATAGTACGACCTATTAAAGATAGCATAGAGGAAGCTTGAACTCTAATATTCGCTATACGCGTTAGCATGTGTGCCATCACCAGGAAGGTGCTACCAATGATTGGCAAGACGCTGTTCGACAACTTTATATAAATATATTTTTAATAAGATTAGATAAGGCTTTAAATTAATAAAAGTAGAAATTATGGAGCTCTCCATGTCCCAAATACATTTCATAAAGCTTTAACTCAATGGAAGTAACTCTATCTATTTAGAATGCTGTTTAGAACTTCATTTTGAAACTTGTTGGTTTGGTCTCAGCAAGGGTAGCTCACATAAACGAAGAATGCTCTGAAGATTGCAAGGTGGCTGTGCATTCGAAGGGTACTGGAGTAGTGAGAAACCCGTGCACCGTTGTCGTGTCAGGTTCAATATCTTCTCCCTCTCCACCCTTCGCCTTTACAATATTGAAGCCCTGCGGCGTCCCCTTAGGTCTAACGAACGATAAAGTAGCTTTCGTACCAGCCATTCTCTAACGCGGCATGTAACATACTAAATTTATGCAGAGGTCTCTAGCGTAGTAATCGCTTTGTTAGTGCCCACACATAAGGCGAACCTTTCTCGTCGTCAAGCTTAGTTCGTCAATTGGAGTCCACAACTCTATCAATTTTCCTTTGCACCGTTTGCATTGCATCCGGATAATAAGAACTTCGCTAAGATGAAGTTATTCAAGGCTGAGGCTGTAGTTTCAAAGCGGCTTTCATTAATCCTCCCAGATATAAGCAGCGAGCAGATTATTGATGCGATATTTCCTAGGCTTGCTTTGATAACTTTACGCTGAAACAATTTTTGCCTATGGCAGAGGCCAAGGTAAACACTGCTATCGCGTTCAAAGATATTCTTGGTATGATTATGCCCCTATTCTAATAGAAATTGGGAAAGGGTAACTAAGGGAGGAAAGCTAACTACAGCCTTTGTACCGGGAGCCATTATATTAGTGAAATTACCTAGAGCGGAGTAGATCTCTTTCATAAAGGAATCATCTTGGGTTGAAGATCGGTAACTATACTCATAATGTAAGCAACGTTTCCCTAATAACTTGAGCAGAACGTGGTCGGCTTTGTGAACGCCTCCCGGGCCATATGCCATGAAAAGCTGTTTATAGCCTCTACTTGCTGCAGCCTAAGCAAGTGGAAGCGTGAGTCTAAATAACGGATCGATGATATTTTATCCATCAAATCCTTAACAACCTTCGGTGAAGATAGCTGGATGTAGTTTGCTCACCAATTTTGAGGAAGAAAGTATCTCCACACTGGTGAGCTCACTGCCGGATTTTGTAGCGTACTTGTTCGAAGTCGACTAGACCAAGCATATTTACAATAAATGGCCGTCCTCTAGACCAAGCGGTAGGATTTTTCTGTGAAGGTCCCGATCTCCGTTAGCTAGATGATGGCGTGTGACTAAAATCGATCCCGACGCCTATCGAAAGGCTATTTGGCACATGGTAAAAGTAGAATCCTACGGCCAAGATAAAGGAGAAGGAAATAATTAAGCCCCAGCCGTGGGCAAACTTGCTAATAAGCAAGCAAGCCAAGCTGGGGGTCTCAGCTTAGCTTGCTTGAACCATATGCTTGCTTGTTGGCTTGCAAGCTAGCTTGGCTTACTTGGTAATTACCATACGCTTGTTGATAACTAATCAATCAAGCAAGCAAGCTATCAAGTTGAGCTTGCTTATTAGTAAATCTGGTCGTGGGATTAAGGGTGTCTATGCAGGTAGAACTTCTATATTAGTTATTCCGAGAATGACTTGTCGACAAACAAATTGTGTTTTCAAATATAGTGTCAGACTTTTGGTCAGCACTTCAAGCTAACATATTAGAACATACCTAGAATATTCCTAGTAGAGTTAATCAGGTAGATCCACAGCCTGAGACGAACCACACGGTTTACTCCGCGACTTGCCTCCCCGCAATGCGGGGCTTGCGCAAATGTGGAGAAACGAACTACAATACGAACAGGATGCGAAAGAATATCTCTCAAGAATAAAATTTAGTTATGGGCCCTGGACATAATAAACTCTCACTGTCGCATAAAGCATAATCACGTTGCGGAATAGAGCGCCTGGTATCCCACTCGTCGCATTTTACGCCATTCGTATTTTTGTTAATTCTGGTTTAACCTGTGATCATATAAAATGACGACTTATCACGTAAATGATGAAGATCTAAGCAGTCTCCAGGGGAAAACAATCTTGATAATTGGAGCAGCCACGGGTATCGGTCGTGCTGCGGTTGACATTGCACATGGTAGGTCGCGTTTTCTTAATTGTTCTCGCTCCTTGTCTGCAGTAGGCTAATTATCCATATTAGAGCACGGTGCAAATATTGCAATTGGAGACTGGAATGAAGAAATAGGAGCTGCTGTTGCTAAACAGATAGGAGATCGTGCTATTTTCTACAAATGCGACGTATCCAAATGGGATGATGTTCTAGAATTATTTCACCAGACATTTTTGAAATTCGGAATTATACATAGCGTTATCTCGAATGCCGGAATTAATACACACGAGACGTTTCTCGAGGATGAATACGATAAGGAGCGTGGGACCTTATTACCCCCTGACCTTAAATCAATTGAGGTCAACCTTTTGGGGCAGCTTTATGTAACAAAATGTGCTCTCCACTATTTCAAGAAGTGGCCGAAGACACAATGCCAAATTGTTATGACAGCCTCAGCCGGCGCGTTCTTCCCCGCTCCGCCCATATACTTGTATTGTACCGCAAAGTCTGGTGTACTTGGATTAATGCGTGGATTGCGGTCAGAAGTAATTAAAGGGAATGCAACAGTGAATGTAGTTGCGCCATGGTTGACAGGTGCGTTTAAGAGTGATCCTTCATATTCTACTACTTACCTTTTTATTAGTAACGCCGATGCTTCTACCTGAATGGAATATAAAATGGGGAAACCTGCCCAAAAATTCTAGTGCCGGCGTTGCACGTGCCTTATTGCTTCCGGTAGTTCATCCTCAAATCAATGGGAAAGCGTTCTTTGTAGCGGGAAATATAATTGTTGACCTTGAAGACTCTTTGCACGAGGCGCAGCCTGCTTGGATGGGGAAAGAATTGAGCGATAATGTTCGCCATGGTCAGAAGCTGCTACTAGGAGAAGAGTAGTTAGTGGTGAGTTAGTAGTAGTCTATTAGAATTCCAGAATCTAATAATATTCGAAGTTGGCAGCACTTGGATGATGCAGATGGTATTTTGAAACCCCACCGCACTTCCGAGAGCGCGACGTTTAATTGAATTACAATACTGAATTTAGGTAAATTACTCTCTAATAAGATTACTATTATTAGAGATGATCCAAAATATTTGTCGCGAGCGGCTGTCTAATGAGGGAATGCTTGCTTCGAACTTAAAAAAGTTACTATTTGCATAAATGCTCTTATAAGCACCACATCGAGTGCTTGATTACCCCCGATCTAGAAAAATCTATCAGAAATATGACTAGATAAATAAGACCCGCTTCGAAGATATGCAAGGCAAACTAAATTCCATCTTCCATTTTTGGACTCTGCGCTATATCTTTGACAAGCATGCAGATCTTTCCAAAAGGCCGAATATCAGGTGGGCTACAAGTTTTCAAGGCATTTTTTGTGCATCTACGTATATTTACTATGTATTGAGCCCTGATACCTAGCGCGAAAACCGAGGACGGGAGATACACGCACGATGGTATTCACTAGCCAAAAAAGTGTTCCGCTTCTAGTGTGAAATCCACTCCAAAGACCTAGACTGGGCCACCGATATGCAGATACACGGAGGATCCATCTCGATCCTGTAAATTGTGAGAATCATCATCTCCCAGAAGGGTAAGCAGAAAAGCACTTACTGCGCATTGGGGATCAACGGCTGCTCTCTTGTATACTTCCAATGCGGCCTGTGCCATTGTTGGGTCAATTCCTGTTTCTTTACCAGCTTCGATTCCCAAGGTGACATCCTTTATCATCATCTGAGACTTGAACCCTGGTTGATAGTTATTGCTACTTGGGACATGATCAATTACTCCAGGTACTGGGCAAACGTTGTCCAGCATCCATGACTGGCCAGTTGAATTATGAATCACATCGTAGAGCAGTTTTTTATCAATACCGGACTTAATACCAATCGCCATTGCTTCAGCAGTGGCAAGGAGAACTGTGCATGACAAATAGTTGTTGCTAATTTTTGCAGCAAGTCCAGCTCCTAATTTGCCACAATAAAAGAACTTTTTTGGATCGCCCATTAGTGCAATGACACTTGCTATTTTATTGGATTGATTTTCTTCTGGAACGGGTGGTTTATGTCCTACTAGGAAGGCTAGTGTCCCTGCTAGTGCTCCTGGCACACCACCCTCGTGAAATTAGCATCTGCTCGTTATGAATTACTTACGAGCTAATGTCATACTTACAGAAACAGGGGCATCAACATAAATACCTGCGTTTGCATGCTTTAGAAAGTTGCCCACCTCTATAGTGGATTTTGCATCTATTGTACTACACTCTATCATCAAGCGTTGCGGATCGGACGGAGCAGCAACCACGCCATCGTGTTCGTCCAGATACACCTTACGAACATCCTTGGCATCTGGAATAATTGAAATCAGCACTTTGGAATTTGCTGCAGCTTCGCGTGCACTAGCAGCCACTACGATAGGCCCAAAGTTCTGGAATTCCGCAACGAAACGATCGCAGGATGGTTGGTAGATGTCATTGATAAACAAAGTCGTCGTTGGAGGGATTTTCTTCCTAATATTTCCGGCCATAGCATAACCCATTACTCCTAGACCTAAATCACACAATTAGCCGTTTACCTGACAATAGTGCGAGACGAACTACCGATGAATGCAAAATCTCCCTCCATTGCGTATTGATAACGATTAAGAGCTTTGGTTTAATTTATTGTGATTCACTGGTGGTGAAGTAATTAGCAGTTACTAGTAACTAATGAAAAGTAAATATTCTAGGCCTTAGTCAATATTATAGAAATTCCATACTGTGGTGCTTTAGCTGTCTTCCCTAACTTTCTCAGCGCCCCACTAATCAGTTGGTCTGACCTAATACTCCTTGCTGGACTATAAGGTGGGGCGACCCATCCGTTTGTTGACGACCCATCCGTTTGTTAGCGCCCCCACTTCGCTGAAATTTGAATCTAGTTCTCTAGGAATGTGTGCCTTGAGATGCGATTTTAGTACTAACAATCTGTGCTAGCGCATATTTTCCGTCCTCTTTTTTTAACTGCTACAGAAATAAATCAAAAGGACATATAGGCCGTTTCCTGCACAGCCACCCATCCATTCATTTAATATGGCCCAAAACACAAAATCTTTAAATGTCGGTGTGATTGGGCCTGCAGGCTTTACAGGTTCTCACACATGTGTCGAGCTTCTTCGCCGAGGTCACCACATTGTTGGTATTTCACGCAATCCTGAAGCCGTGGGGACTCATCCTAGATATTCCCCAAGACCGGCGGACTTAGAAAAACTAAGCATACAAGAGATTGCCAATTTGTTCCAAGGCCTTGATATTCTCATTAGTGCGTATGGACCCCATACCACTGGGGCAGATGCTTTGCAATACAGTGAGTAGAATTTGGTCTTTACATAGAAGTTTAAGAGTTTGTGCTGAAGTTCTGCCGTAAAGAACCCTTCCTGGAGCTCGTACGGAAGTTAATTATAGCTGTTAAAGAAAGTAAGATCGGCTACTTTATCTTCATTGGAGGCGCTGGAAGCCTACATGTCCCTGGAACAGTACAAATTTGCACAGTGGATCACCCAGACTTTTTCATCCCATACAGACGGGCCATAGCGGATAGTGAGGCTCACACAACTTATATGGAGGAACGCCTTGGGCCGCTAGGATCCTCTTTGAGACGGTTTAGAGATGCACGCATTCTAGAACGTGAAGGAAATGCAACACCAGAGTCCAAAGCTTTCATCGAAGAATATGAGAAAGCGGTAGGCTTGAAAGATAAGGCGTCCGACTTCATCCAGGCCGGGAGAACTAGCTACATGTTCTTTGACGGAAATTTTTCATTCAAATGGACGTACGTTTCGCCAAGTCCGTTGTACCGCCCTGGAAAGCGGACGGGACAATATCAAGTCACAATAGATGATGTTCCTCTACAGGGACCTCAGACCACGCTTAACATCTTTGAAGGCCGTCTCACCGGGATAACGGCTGCAGACCTAGCAATCGCTATTTCGGACGAGGTCGAACAGCAACAGTATGTGGGCAAACATTGGACAGCAGTTGGAGATCTTTCAGACGACACACTCGTACCAAGCTATGTCACTGTAACTAATATAGGAACTAGTTAGGTAAAATATCTATGATACAATAAAAAGAGCTGCAGATTAAGGTAAAATACTAATTCCTTCCCGATTTCAACTCTGAACTATGGTGCTTTTAAAGTTGTAGTGGTGCAATCCTACGTTAGATGGGAGTCAAAGAAGCCCATTATTTGTTGCGAAATCGCTGAAACACAAATAAAAGCCTCATATATTGGTGTAAACTTTTTCACACACACACCAGGAGAAGGTTATGTTGAGATCAAATCTGTTTGACTTTACTCCTTAAACTAGCAACCTAACGTGCACAATAAACTTCATATTATAGAGCTCTCAGAAATCTTTTTTTCGAAGGCCATGTACATCGGAGTATACCTCTTATAGTTTATGTTTAGGCATAATGCATTCTTTTCTAAGAATATCACTGAATCCACGATGTCCTACAAACATTTCTTCTGGGTCCCACTTCTCTCTCACTTCAAGCCAGCGAGTAAGCGCAGAATCAGTCATAATCTATGCTATGTTAGAAATTCCATAGCTAGAGAAGGAAGATAGGTCAATTTTGCCGGTGTTAGCCTCGCTTACCTTACTCATTCGTTGTGTTGCATCAAAGTCTGCAGCGTACTGACCACAGGAGACTTCGCCTGCCCTGCTGTATGTATCTAACATCCATTTCCGCATTACTTGGTCCCGACGGGGGTCTCTCCAGCATGACATTGTAGATATATAGTATTTTTGCGGTAGACTCAAAGCTTGATCGCGTTCATCGGGGTAATAGTCAGCAACGCAAATAAAACCTACTGTAAGACGAGAAGGTAGATCCTGCAAAGCTGGCGTAATAGCGTCAACTAGCTACAACCTGTTAGCATTGGTTAACAAGTTAACACAAAGGGTAGCTTCAAACCTGGTCAAGGGGCACTTGAGGGTCGTTCAAAATACTGTCACATTGCCATCGTTCACCACCACCTGAAGGTGCGAAATCATCCTGAATCTTCCACAGATCTGCCCAGGTTCTCTTTTCCGTCGGTACTCTCACCAACATACAATTTTTATATGACTCAGAAATTGAATCTAAGGGTTTCAGAAGCACGTTAGCCTCTTCGGCGCTATCTGCATATGCGGTACAATTCACATTGATGAGAACTCTGTTGTCGTTAGAGTCATCATGTGTTCCTTTTGCATCCCGGTCGGCGTAGCATGTGCTGATAGCCACGTCTACTCCATACTTCGGTAGCTCATCACATTTCCGAAGTATGTATTTCAACAATGGCTTGAAGATGCCCGTTGTATCGAGAACAATGGTCGTATCGAAGATTGATTTTGCTGGTATGGTCCTTGCCCAGATCCTCGTAACAACAGCGAAAAAGCCCTGGCCACTTCCTGGGGCAGCCCAAAAGATATCGGAATTTTGTTCCTTGTTTGCTATGATTGTTTTCCCACTCGCGGTAACAATCTCAAGCTGCGTGATCCACGTATCTGAAGTGCAGCCCCATCCGCGCAAAAACCAGCCTTGGCCACCAGCAAGGAGAAATCCAGCGGCGCCCACGGAAGGCGAATGACCAAAAGGGAAGAATCTTGATATACCGGTGAGGTAGTGGGCTAACTCTTTCACAGTTACTGCAGGTCCAAATGATACCACCCTCGTTTTAGGATTGTACTCAATAGTCCGGTTGAGTTCGCAGGTATCAATAAGCAGCCCATCTTGCACGAGTGATGTACATGGGAAAAGATGACCACCAGAACGAACTCCAGCTTTCGTTCCACGATTATTTGCTACAAGGATCTCTGCCACCACTTCAGCGGTACTTTTCGGACAGCATATTATTGCTGGTGTGGTTGGTGGCACACGACCATTGAAATACCGAGTCCGTAGCCTTTCAAATTCCCGCGATTCAGAAGAGAAGCGAAGCGTCGGGCACGAAGAGTCCGACATGACAACTATCGAGAAGAGATTAGGAAAATAACCAAAAAAAATTTAATATTTCTCGCTATGAACTTCAAAAGAAACTCGTTTGTTAGAGAGTTGCTACTAACAGAGGAGCTATGTAATTTGTCCGATCTCGCATAGCCCCACAAACAAAGCGTAGCCCATTCTGGGGTAACTATTGACTAAGTGCTGTACCCACGATACTTAGAATTCATTTACGCATGTGGGACCTCTAAGTTGTGGGGCCGCAGCTAGAAAGTCAACGCACCCAAGAACTAAATGTTAAGGAGATACTTGATGGAAGACTATATAACTGATATATCAAAAATAGAATAGTACCTATAGACAGTAGAGTATATAGTATAAAATAAAATAAATAATAGTAATACAAACACGAAGTTTTACTGGTTTAACCGCTTACTATAGAATACCAGCATTTGTCAACCCCCCGGGGCTCGCCCAAAGCGCAAGGCGACCGACCAAAACGTGCATCCACAGCATCCTGGCACACCCGGTTCAAAACGTGTGCTAATCGTGCTAATCAAAATGCGTAGATTCACACCCAAAAGTAGATAAAATACGCTAAAATGGCCGTGCTTATTACTTCAAAGTGTATAAATTCTGCCGTTTGATCGCCAGTACCAACACGCGCGTTCGATCGGAGTTGACAGGATGCTGTACATAACCTGAGTAGGGGGTGAACTTGCGGGTGCGTGAGCTGAAGCTACCAGTAGCTTCGATTGGACTTTGAGTGCGCATCTATTAAGTATTGCCTAGCGTGTTGATAACGAAGAAAGGCTTAGCCGATTTACTGTAACATTTATGGAGAAGCTTACATTCAAAGGATACATTATTTCAGTCTTCATCACTCTTCGCGTACGGACTATTTCTCCTTAGCCTGCTACCATACTTCCAAAAGAGGAGCGGCGCAGGGGCCAAAATCGCCGCCATACATCCAAGCAGCGTCATCGTCCAATGCACACCAATCCCTTCATACATAGGGCGCGCTGCCATAACCATACCACCCGCAATCAAATAGCGCGCCATCGTAATGCTCGCAAGGGCTATCGCCGCATGATCCCCATAGCTATCAATAATGTACTCATAGCTACTAACATACATCGCTATCAGCACTACCCCGAACACAAAACAAGCACCAAGACTGCACCAAATCGATATGCTAGCGTAATTAGCCCAGCCGAGCCAAAAGAGCGAAATCGGAAGTAGCGGAGCAGCCAGAATGGCGGGCCACAGCCTGAACTCGGGCTTGATCGGGCTTTTGCGGATATATTCCGTCTTTCTACGCGCCATGCTATAGAACCAGGGTGCACAGAGCGTGAAGGCCGTCGACCCAAGTGCGATGGCAGCGAAACAGGAACCTGTAAAGCCGGAAGATAATTGATACGTCTTTTTGAAAATGTAGTCGAAGCCGGATAGGAAAGAGAAGAGGAGGGTGTAGAGGAGGATGAGATATCCTCCCAGGACTGCGATAACGGGCTCAGTGGCGAAGAAGGTGGCCGGGAGAGGGAGGGCCTTTTTCATGCGCTTGAAGAATTCTGCTGAGCCAGCATGATCGGAGATGTACCGGGTGTCCCCGGTGACGCGACGAAGTTGCTTTGCTTTCCAGCCAAGAAGGATTGGGAGATAAGTTTCGGGTAAGAAGAATAACGCAATTAGGAATGCTACCCCAGAGATGGTCAGCGTAATCCACTCCGTCAGACGCCAGCTCAGGCCGGGGCTCGATACTATCCAGCCTCCTACTATCGGTGCAATAACAGGAGCTGGTAACAAAAATTAGCAAGATTAAAAGGAAGGCGGCTGTGGACCCACACCTGCCACGTTCGCCCAGGCAATAGCGGGGAATACAAATGCTCTCTTAACGGGACGAAACTGATCCCGCACGCTTGAACCATTAATAGCCAACGTTGCGCTAGAAAACAGACCAACCAAATAACGGCAAACAACTTGCCCACCAAACTTGGGAGTCAGAGCCGACCCAAGAACGGCGAGTAAATACAAAAGCGTTGAGACGAGATAGGTTGGATTTCTTCCAACGGTTTCCGACAGTGGACCAACAAAGAGCGAGCCAGAGCCGATGCCAAATAGATACATCGCTGTGGACAAGTTCTCCGCGACTTTTCCAACGTGGAAATCTTGGCTAGCTTTTGTATTTGCCATTGACTCGGCAGCTCCTGACCATGCCTGGGCAAAAATCAAAAGGGACAAGATAGCAATGTTCTTGCATCTTGCTTGCAGTGGCCAGTTCTTTGGGTCGAGAGGGTCATCTTCTCCAGAGGCGCGAACCACAATATTCCCGTCTCGCGGCTCTAGATAGGATGGAGACCGGCCGGATTCTGATACTGATATCGCTCCGTCTTCGATGGCTGAAGGTTCTTGCTGTCTACCATGGCCGTGGTACTTTTCCGTACTGGACTTTTGGTTTATTTCGTCCCTAACCTGTCGACCGATTCTACGGTATTGTACGTATGACCACATGGCATTAGCTGTAGTGATGGATATTCGAAGAATTCAGGCGAGGCTTTGCTGAACCAATACCGGTGCTTAGACAAGACCCCAAAAACAGTCACAGCAACGTTCTACAAGTCACGGAATGGACGAAGAGCCTACAGAACGAGCGGAGATGTAGAGAATAAATGCAGACTTTCCTGCAGCAAAAAAGTAAACCGAATAAAAATGATGCAATGACCAAGTAGTGTCCCCCAGGTGTCGCGTGATTGTTTACCGCTTCCGGTCGCCCCTCCGCCTACCCCTGTCCACCCTGATGTCACACTACGGCCGGGGGCTTTTTGAGGCTTTACGAGGTTCCCATTAGTACCGAATGACAAAAATACGACAACTACCGATATTAATATTAAACTGTCTATTGCTATAACACCTAAAGATGTCAGACCGGCACTCATGAGGGGCGGTCTTCTTAACACGATATACCCAGATACTTTTCTTAGGCAATTACTACAACGAAGTACAAATAAGTCCAATTTAAATTTAAATAACATTTTAGGAAAAGTTAAGCACCTTCTAGCTTTTACGCAAATTTATTTAACATTATGTTAAGCGGACCGCAGACACCAATTAATCAAACCAATGACGTCATTCGCGCAAGCCGTGACTGTCGTTCGAGGAAGGACTTTTTGCTAGAATTTTTCCTCTTTTGAAAGAGAATTCGCACTTTCTAAGTAGAATTTACGAACATTAAGTCGTTGCAAGCTAAGATGGTAAAATTAGTGCCTGACTCGAGACCGGCCATGCTAACCACGCCGAGCTTCTAGAGGGCTCGAGGATTTGCCATCTAATTGAAGGATTTGGCAGATTGACCACGATGACTGTATTCTTAAGCATGTATGCGGGAAATCCGTAATCTTTAGCCCCGTTTGTCATTTCACTACTTAATTGAGAGACTTCGGTGGCTATCATATTTCATCTATGTTTTAAAGGCTTCAGCATCCGTGCCCGAAAAACGCATTAGTTCGAACCTTTTGTACTGCGAACTCCCCTTTTGACATAGCGTTAACCCCAATGACGAGCAACAGCGCAAGAAGTCCCCAAAGAAAATCTCGGGCCAAAAGACTCGAGAGCAAAATTCTCTCCCTCAAAGTACTATCTTCTCACCCATCTCTTCGTCAGCATCCCGCCATGCATAGCCGTCAAATACACCCTCCAGCCCAGATACGCCAGGCTTTTAATCGTATCAAAACTGATAGGAAAAAAAAGAAAACTTCGTAGTATTCAAGATTTAGTGGTTTAAGGAGATAAATATCAGCCGGCTATATAGGGCTAGCATTCGCAGGGATGCGGAGAGAAAGTTACCTAGTACTTGCATAAACTATTATAGGGACTTTAGAGCTTTAGTCCTTTTATTTCCGGTTTTGAGTGGTCTTTAGTGTTATGGAGATGTATAGGGGTATAATTATCTCAGGTCATCATGATGCAACGTGGGTTGTTTAATATCACGCTACAAGTAATTCTGTGATATGGCTGGATAGACGTGGACTGCTGCATCCTCTAGAAAACTCTTACTCATCATTTAGCGCATCTAACTACCTATTCCTCCTATAAGCATATTTTGCCAACCACACCATAGCAGGAAAATTTTCATGACTACGAACAAGGTTCTTTTATTAGGCACACTCCCCAAGTGGTATGCGTGTTCTTGCTGCCAGCTTTAATTTGTCATCCATAATTGACTGCAATGTCTTATTTTCCTCGTTTAACATCCATAAGGTATCATGAGCAAGAACAATATGTGCCCCAAGCCTAGATTCGAGCATCCGCAATCGGTCTAAAGTGTTGAGCGCCACTGGAATATCCACGTGAAGTGATTCCTCTGTCCCTTTTGCTCCAGACCAGACAGCAAATTTCTTAGTCCCATCGAACAACTCACTAGACAGGTTCATGTTACTTGTCATTCGTCAAATCAAGGCCATACAACGCTTACCGAGAATGGCAGCAGTCGCTTGCTAGAACAACCCATTCACCATTTGTCAACTTAGCCGCTGCAGCGAGGTTTCCAGGCATATGACCAGGTGCTTGGATGACCCAGAAGGAGCCAGTGCCGAAAAAATCCATGGCCTTCTCAAATGTTCCGAACCTGGTCCATGGCCCTTTGAGCTCTTCGACGTTTTCTGTTTGCTTCTCTGGGTCGAAGAATCTGCCATCCCAAATGGAGCTTTGGTCTTGAAAATGGCCAGGCGCGCAATAATCCTTAGTTCCAGGTCCGAAAATTGGAATTGCATTGGGAAATTCGTGCTTTATTGGGCGGCAGTGGTCCCAGTGGGCGTGGCTGAAATGAATTCGTCAATGACATAACTACGTACAAAAGGTAGCAGATTTTACCTAAAGATCACGCTTTCTATTTTGTGGGGCAAAACTCCCTTCCTAGCGAGTTGCTGACATATTGGTTCTCCGGGGCCTACAACGCCCACGACTTCCATAACTTTCGCTGCCGATGTTGCATAGCAAGATAAATCCTATTAATGAAATTATAAGTTAAGGCTCTCTTAGTATCAACTTCAAGTGGGGGCGTAATTACACCACTCAAACCCAGATCCCATAATATATGGCGGTCTGTTTTAACATCATGTACATGAAAAGCCCAATTATAGAGTCGAATATCTTCTGCTTTACTGTCTGCGTGCAACAAAGCAGTTGACGCAACAAAGCTGCCACCGTCCAAACAGTCAAGGTTTGCAACCCATGGAGTATCAGGTAGAGCAGAACATGATATTTGTTCTTCCATGTTGTCTTCTAGTTGCGAAATGTCGAACTAGACCCTTGATCTAGTGTACAAGGATATAGAGGATACTAAACAGTGGTACTCCCCAATGGAAGAATGAGGATTTTAACGAGGGCAGAGTATTTCCAAAAGAAGGCGGATATACTCTGATTGAAGTAAACAAGGACTTTGCGACGAGTCATGAAAGATGAATAAACGTAAACTAGCAACGAGAGCTTTAAGGCGGTCTGACAGCACGTGGCCATGAGCTAATCAGCACTACCCCCTAGCGAATCTGGTAAAGCTGATTACTCTTAGTGCGGGACCAGGGATGCTGAAATAATGCAATACCTAGTAAGCTTGGACGTCTAGATCTTGTCTATGGAGGCGACGTGTATACGGTTCTGCGCAATGTGGGGCATTTTTGCGGCAAGGTGGGGCACTCTACGTATCGTATTTTCTGAGGAAATCATTGGTTGAGAACCATCGTGCCATTTGATACAGTAGATTACCAGGATCTTTTAAGCGGTGTATAAATCAGCTAATAAACCGTAAGATATTTTTGAGCAGGGAGAGCTAAATCATTACTTATCCCTATAAGTGATATGTTGTCTTCCACTCCAGTGAAAATACCTTAGAACGCTATACTTTAACCTATTATAGAATAGATGGATAGAATAAGTGGTCGAAGTTGGCGCCCGCAATTGGTCGGTGCTCACTACGCGAGCAAAGTATCGGATACATTTCAAATAAATCTCTGGTTTCCATAGCTACAAACATTTGTTCGGATTGTGCAAATATCCGCTCCAGAGCGTATTTATTTCCTCTGGCATGCGCCATTCACTATTTGAGAACGTGTGAGTTTTGTGCTATCAGTTATTCCGCTGGCTCCCGTAGTAATAAGAAGGTCAATATCAAGCCGTTTCACGTCTCGGAGATAGATTTCCTGTTTAAAGAAGGCCAAGGTTTTAATGTAATCAAAGTCCTAACAATATTGGTATTTGCGTAAGGCGAGGACGACTGTATCAGGCCAGAATGGGCGGGCTTTCAGAGTATGATTTAAAGTTGGGCTGTGGGTAAGGGCCGAGTGTGCTGAAATGAGTGTAGCTCTCACTCCGCTTCAAAAGAGTCGAGCTGCCAGGACTCATTGGGTGTAAGCATTGTAGGTGCGAATTTTTAGGCTTGCCTCGTGACAGTTGGTGCAAGGAAATCTGTCCATGGAATATTTAGATCTTGCGGTCAAGCTGTGAGAAGGATGTCTATTGAAGGATCAGTGTGATAAATAGGCATTTAATTCTGTAAGACAAAATTCGTGAGACCAAACTGTATGCAACGGTTAGCTTCAAAGTATTTATACTGAGTTAAAACTTGAGCAAACTAGCCGCAATCTACTTGCTTCATATGTCAAACACTGAAATCCCAGGTCTGCACTGTAAAGGCCACATCCGTGGTCGACCGCAAGAAGGGACGCCCCGATCATGGAAATGGTGGGGGGGAATGGGGAACCCCATCTATATATGCCGTGAGGCACAAAATGGGTCTGCATATTAGTAAATATATAGCCTTTTAGTGGGCTAAAGCAAGGAAGTTTCCAAATGTAGTCCTACATATTAGTACTATCATGCTGGGGGATAATGCAAGGTGATTTCCTTTCCCAGGATCGCATCGTCCCTACTGTCGAAGCATGCAGACTGTCTGTAAAATCTGACGGCTACTCTAGAAGAAGGGAATAACTCCATTTACAACGAATTAATCAACAACCGTTGAATGTGAAGCTAACACTCCTCGTGCTAGTGTTCGTACAAAGCATGGAACAATCATTGGTGATTGATGCGCCGGAAATGCTTTCATCCTCGACGGTTCCTTGTGCCATCGGATGACTAGACGAAGGGAATAATTCCGAAAATCGACCTGTCTCTCCGAAGTAATCCCCTAGCCGGCTGATCAGCGCGGGACTCAGCGGTTTTACAGTCGAGCTCGGATATAGTAGTTCTAGTTCTCACGATACCCTCAAGAGATGACGAAGTGCTACCCGACTTAACATTAAGTTAAAAGATAGTGTTTTCAATCTCCCTGGTTAGATTTGTGGCGAGCAGAGCTTTGATTGTCTTGAATCTCCCATAGATCTGCGCTAGCAAAGCGCCGTGTCCTCCAGTATTCCTCGATCATTAATAAATAATCGCCTGAACTGCGTCTGTTAGGACCAGAGACTAAGTATAGAAATGAGAACCTACGAGCATCTGCGGTATTCTTGGCGGGTACCTGGACCCTCTGTTTAAAGTAAGAGAAGATCGCCGCACGTCACGCCAGCAAATTTTTAAATATATTGCGGAGATCTGACCGAGACCGAAGTTGAGCGATAATTTTTTTGGCCTCATTCAAAATTAGCTTTTGCGTTTTAGGGGAGGGTGGTATTAATTATGGTTGTTTCTCAGTTCAAGGCAATAGGGGGATCGAGACGTGCCTTATATTTTTGTGGGAATCACCTAGGGTGCGCTTGTGTGACTCATGTAGCGGTAGTCTTGAGCTCAGCGTAGAAGCCAGTTCTCACCTAAGTAAAGTTGAGATAGTCCATGCTCTAAAATACTTGAGAACGCTAGATAAGCCGGAAATCATTGATAGAGGCTACGGGGCCTAGCTTGACTGGGAGTATACCTTGAGGCAGAGATTGGGGTAAGATGCTTGTGCATGAATGAGCACTGCAAACCATAAAGAAATATGGCTGGTTTCATACATGAATTTTCTAGTACCATCAATGGATGCAAATGATCTAGCCGAATAGGCCCGCAAGAGACGCTCGGATAGGATAGCTATCAAGAGACAGCGGTCAACCTCGACAAGATAAATTCTGTCTTTGCTACAAGGAAGTCGCTCCTGCAATTTAATCTCAATCTCAAGCGCCCATCCTGCTCAACTTTCTCAGCTTCATGCAAGCCACAAGACACTGCACAATATAATGGCGCGACACCGAAGCACCATCTCTATCACAACTTTGACAGCTGAATTAGCCCGGCCTTGCGTCGGAATCTCTTGTCTGGCCCGTTTGAAGCGGTATAGGTAGGCTCTCGGCATCAGACAATATGATGCCAGAGGATGTGGTCCAGGTCGACAATAAGAAGCTTGGCCCCAGCAAAGATTAACCTTTTTGTCTCACGCACGGGGCATGGCACTAAAAATCGCTGAATGGCACCCAAAGCGGACAAGCGTAGTTGCTGAACCCTAACATTTCTCCTCGCACAAGCCTTTCGGCCTCGACACTTATTTCTGCACTCCCATGACAGCTTGACACACTTCGGCCCAATCCGGAGCAAAAGAGCGTCTTGCGGGCGTATGAACGCCCCGCCTGTGCTGAGTCACAGATCTGTCGGCCGTTGACTTGGCTTTTGTTACCACGCCCAGCAAAATAAAATGAAGCTACGGACGAAGATGCCTAGTAGCCGTAGCGAACCCTTGCCATATCTATATTGGGAATCCTACGTGAAACTCGCTGTGGGGGCAGAGTTAAAGCTGAGTGGTATATAAAAATGCAGGAATACCCAACCCAGGCGGCTAGAGCAGTCACTACGAACAACGCTCACTCCGCTTTTGTCTTTGTTTCATTACATCTCTCTTATATGTATGAGGTAGTTACGCTTCATCAACTCGCCTACTTTCCAAGAATATTCCGTCCAAGTTTTTCCCTGGATCGCCCTCTTCGACGCTGTTAGTATTTTCACGTCCGTGAAAAATAAGAAAAAGGAGCCTGGAAAATGGTACTCCCAGCACACGGCATCATCGCAGCTATCGAGCTCACCTTCTATGTCCTCCTCTTGATCCCTACCACCCTCAATGTCCTGCATTGGGGTGTTCGACAGCATACCGGGTGGATATTCATGGCTTTGTACGCGCTCCGTAAGTCATTTCTACTCCTCAGTGTGCACCCCAATCCTAACTCAACTATACTAACACAACCCAGTAAAAATCACCGGCGCTGCAATGCTCACTTACTCTATCGATAACCCGAACAAAGCTACTATCGGGCTCCAAGTTACCATGCAAATCATCTATGGAGTCGCCCTAGGACCTCTCCTATCAGCCACACTCTCTTTCTTCAACGGCTCACAGCCCGCTTTATCCAACCAGCCAGTCTTGACAGGCCGCCGCTCAATTCTTACAAACCTACCGCGCATGCTACGCCTCGTGCATTGGACAGTTCTCGCGGCGCTAGCCCTCGGCATTGTAGGCGGTATCGACCGCGCACCCACCAGCTCCGGCAAGCTAAATAAAAATTACGATAGCGGTGCGACGTACCTCAAGGTCTCATCGATCCTCTTTCTCGTCGCTCTAGTTGGCATCACGTACGGCTTGGCACGCTACTGGGCGCAGCGGTCCGCCATGGTAGAGCCGCAGCGGTCAATCCTACCCGCCATTGCGGCCGCTATCCCGCTATTACTGATGCGTGTCGTCTACTCGCTGCTGTCTAGCTTCAACCTGAACACAACGAAGGATATGGGACACACGATGGCTTTTAACATGTTCACCGGCAACATCGCCGCGTACGTCGTTCTAGCCATGCTGCCGCAGATCGGCGTTGTGCTGATCTATACTGTCGGGGGTTTGGTGGCGCGGAAGAGGAAGGCCGTGGCGTCTGGGGGCGGTGTCGCGGATGGGAGTAATGGTAAGCTCCTTGCTTGAGAGTATTTCAGGGACACTACGCACTTGTGAAAGCGTTTTGGCGACCCCCTTTCTCTTATACCCCGAGTTGGATGGCTTTGTAGATGGTTTGGTGGAATTAAGGATTTAGCGCTGATTTACATCTTTTTGGCAGAAGTTTTGCTGGGCTTCTGGCGCAAGTAAGCTTTAGGAAGCTTTCAGCTGAGTGCTTGTACGAGTTTCATAAGCCAAAATACAGCAAATATAATCGAATTTCACATACCTACGGTTTCTTCTAAGATATGTTTCTTGTATTATCAAGACTAAACAAAATTGATTGTTACGATTTATTAACAGCCCTAGCCCGCCTTCTATAGAAATATCATTCACTAGAAAGTTTTGATCCTGAGAAACCTGATCGTGTTCACTATCGGCTCGGCTAAAAGCTGCTTAGTGATAGTTTAGCGAACCTCCCGTGCCTACCTAACCAAGTCCCCACTAGGTCTTGCGGCGTGCAAGCCTAGTCCCTGCATCGTCAATGCACTCACTATTTCGAAAATATCACCCTGCACAGACGTTTTATAACATCAACAACGATGGTAGCGCGGGGAAAATGCTTGGAAGAGAAGTACCATAAATTCTTCTTAATGTGTACCAAAGTACGGAAGAACATGATAGATTTGTCACGCGCTATGAACCTGAAACAATGACCTGGTATGTGCTTTATTGTCGTTGTTTAGTGGCTGGGAGACTGTGGCTTCAAAGCATCAGTCAGCAGCTGATTCAGAGCAATTGCGAAATTTCTTCCCCTCCCTCCGAACTGACGTGTTTACTTTCTTCTTCTTTGCTCAAAGTATTCGTAACTTGCTCGTGGCATTCAGGCTTGCGATTGTGAGACGAACGGCGCCTAGTACAGGGAGTTTTGGTTCCCTACTTGCGTCGGTAATCTTACTAGCTAGCTAAATATCTACTTTTAATCCTTACTACGAAGCCCTTTCATCAGATTATTAGGACAATCTACAAGGAAACAAGATTTTGTTACTCAGATTTCTTATCACCTCTTAATTCTTTCGAACCGATGCCTGGTTCCCACATTACCCAAAATGTCCCAGAAGAACACTCATAATATATTCGAAACTCTTCAGATCTGGAGATTATACCCTAAAGCTCATGAGAATCGACTTCCTGTCAATCATCCCACACTACGGGGCCCTCGGCATGCATTCTTCAAAGCTGCTGGAAGGAACTTTGCACTCCTACAGATTCTCTTCCTCGGACTCTTCGCCTACATATTCGGCTCCCTGTTTCAACAAGATTCGCATATTCACAATCTAAACGTCCTCTTCGTTGACTATGATGGCGGGATTATCGGAACGACCGTTCGAAATGCTTATAGAAGCTTACAAGGAAATTCATTCCCAACTTTGATTGAGCGGGCTGGATCCGACTTTCCTACACCAGACGATCTGCAGCATGAGGTTTGCGATGCTCGTTATTGGGCAGCCCTCTACATATCTTCTGGCGCTTCCAATAAAGTCCAGGCTGTGGCGGCTGGCCAGTCGACAAACTACAACAAAAATGATATAATTTCATACATTTGGAATGAAGCGCGCTATTCTGCGGTGATCGATTCTGCCATATCAACGAACTTGCAAACACTCTCTTCCGTTGCCAGAGTGGAATACGCAAACAGAAATTGGACGGATACGATTCAGACTCCATCTACAGCTTCGTTTTCCGTCTTCGCGGAGCCGTGGAATCTCAACTCCGTCAACATTCAGCCCACGATGCAAGGGTCTCGCTTGATCTATAACACACTTGTTATCATTTTGATCTTAATCCAAGAATTTTTCTATCTTGGCACTATCAATACGTTGTACGAAGCCTTCAAAATCTATTCCCGACTTTGCCCTCACCGCATCATTATATTTCGGAACGTCGTTTCAGTGGCGTACTGTCTGTTGGGGTCGCTGTCAACAGCGGGAGCCATATGGGCCTTCCGTGCAGGGTGGAATGTAAATGGCAACCAATTCGCCTTGACATGGGCTATCCTATGGCTCTTTGCTCACGTAAATTTCCTCACCCTGGATGTTTTCTCTATCTGGTTGCCGCCGCCATACGTCCCGATGGCTCTTATCACATGGGTAGTATTTAACGTTACCTCCATCCTTCTGCCTTTCGCCCTGTCTCCGGCATTCTACCGCTGGGCCTACGTCATGCCAGCACACGAGGTCTATCAAGTTCTCCTTGACATATGGTCTGGGGGCTGCAACCCACAGCTACGCTACGCGCTCCCCATCCTCTTCGCCTTGGAGCTCTCGGGCCTGTTTCTGAGCGGCCTTGGTGTCTATCGCCGCTGTCACTATGCTGTCATCAGGGAGGAAGCGGAAAAGGAAGCGTTCCAGATGCGCTTGGATACCGCGTTAGCATTTGAACAGCGAAAGCGTGCCGAAGACAAGCAGAAGATTGGTAGGACGAGTAGTGAGATTAAAGAAGCTGATGAACCGCAAGAGGAGGCGGAACTTGAGAAGGATCGTGAGGAGCTGGCTAGTGCGATTGAGTTAGACAATACAAAACTGCAGAGAGAGCGGACGAAGGCTAGTACCAGCATGGGCTTTGGACCAGCATTTGGTTTCCAATTTGGTACGGAGGACGGGTCTTAGACAAGAGCAGAAAAGCAGTAAACCAATCGTACTGGGTTGCGGCAGGAATGTTACAAGTGGATTGGTTGAACAAGTTGCAGGCTTGAAGCTAATTCAATAAATCACGGCTGTCATAAATCATAGCTTAAGTAACACTATGTGTAGATTGCAGGAGTAGTTGTTTCAAAAACTCACGCTCGCGAACACTCTTAGCCTGCTAGATAGGGTAGCAAGAAATTTTGCAAGTTTCCCAAACACTTCCATTTACAATGCTATATGCAAGGTACGCTGACACGCTTCAAGCCCAAAGTGATCCTATGTTAATTTCATTTCATAGGCACCACCTATCATGTTATTATCCTGGATTATAGGTTACATAGTCGGAAAAGTATTCGGTCACAGAGACTCCGATAGCACCGCTCCTGCCTATTTGGAAGCACACGTACGAACCTGTCTAAAATATTAGAGGAGTAAGGCTAAGCATGGTATGTAGTAAGTTACCATATAGGTAGCAATGACTATGGGTTTCTTGTTGACCGGGTTGTGTTCAGAATATTTGCTTTTCTAGTAACCTTCCGTATAAGCATAACCTTTTCTCTCAATTTCCTAATAGAGTACCGTTAGGGTGCACCAAGTCAAGAGCTTACACTAGCATTATAAGCAAGCAATATCTTAGTAAGTTTGGGCCGACCGTTGTCTATTGCAAGAGGGCGGCGTTTGTAATTCGCAAGTTAATACAAACCTTATTCTTAGAAGCGATCAGAATTCGATAATACTACCTATAATACAAGGGTTGAATATAAGTTACGAAGGATGGCACGCTCACAGCAAATCAAAGCTCACCTTGGATAGCTAAGGTTGATTACACAGCTTTGAGTTACGAAATGGTTAGTTCCATCATGGTTAACGGTAGGCCATTAGGATGTCCAGAGTGTATTGCTGATGCCATTCGGGGCTCGATGCGAGACGATGGATCTGAACCACACTGCACGGCAGCAATTTATATTTCAGCTTGTTAGACTAGGCTGGCACTTACTATACATAATTGAGTGAACTCAATCGTCCCACTATGACCCTTTGGACATGCCCGAATGCCAACGCTTCTCATTAGAACAAAATATGCATCAAACCCCATACTCGAACAATCAAGGCAGACTCTTTGCTAGTGCCCAAAAGCTCTCCATCTTAGCCCTGGTCAGCGCCTCCTTAGCCTCCGTATCATTCTCGCAAACCCTAGACCCCCATTTCCGGAACGCTCGTCCTCTCTCTTCTCCCTCCCATATCAGTGTACACTTATTGAACGACATATCCTTCAACTGCCCGTCTTCGTCTACGGATTGTAGCCACGCTGCTTCAGCTTCTTTGTTCCCCTCACGAACACTGTTCGGCATAGCGTTCTCGGTCCACTTAATACGATTCAACATCAACTTCTTGTAATTTTTTATGCTGTGTTCACCGCCCTCTACAATAACCAGATTCATCTTCGGATGCAGTACGGTGATACCAGTAAGCACATTCTGCTTCGCGTTGACGTCGATCTGGTAGCGGTGTTTCCCGTATGCGAGACTGTCGATCTTGAAAACGCACATATGAATACCCTTAGCTGCATCAGCGCGCTGCTGAGCGGCAAGCTTTTCGTGCCGTTGTTCTTTAGTAAGCATACGCTCGTCGTTGGCCTGTTCATGCGCCGCAGCGCGTTCAGCAATTTGGCGATTAACAAGAGCTTCGACGGCCGTAGGATCCTTCACTGCTTGCTCTCCTAAAACACGCATCAAATTGCTCTTCTTGACCTTAGGAGGTGGAGGTGGCTCAAGTCCTAGACGAATCTTAGCCTGGACCTCCTTGTGATCAGCAGCTCTGCGCTGACGGCGGAGCTTCGCCATCTCGGTCTTCGTCAAGTACATCGGCTTCGGAGCTGGGGCGAGTTTCTCTTGAGGTGGCTGGATCAGCACCGGGTGCTGAATATACATCGTTACTATTGAATCCTCGGTGTCGATTTTAACCTTGTTAGGAGAAGATAAAACGCTGTAGTCTTTCCCGTCGATCAGCATTTCATCCCACCACTCCACATCCGGCGGTTGTTCTACGATAAACGCTTTCTCGTTATCTTCGTCGAGGTTAGCCTTCCGGGCCTTCTCTGCAAGCTCCCTTTTCATCCGTTCTAGCGCTGCAACCTTGCGCAGTGCAGCTGCCTGTGCGATGTATTTGCCTTTCTCATTCATCATAAGTTTGCGAGAGATCCTGCTCCGACCGGTAGCGGTCTGTCCGCCTAGACTCGCATCAAAATAGGGGTTCTTCTTGATTTCTTCGATGTTGGGGCCCGAGAGGTCTAACTCTTTCTTTTCCCTACCCACTCTATTCACTGGAGACTCTGTTCGTCTATTTGCCATGGTTGTTGCAAACTTCGGCGCCATGGCTTGTTTACCCTTTGATCGTGCGTCTTGCCCTACATCTCCCATTAAAGCCGGGTGTAGTCCTATGCCTAAACCACCTCGAGCCCGTGATAATCCATCATCCATCTCCGATGGTTGATATATGGGTGCCGGCGCAGGCGCCCGCTGCTGTGATGATGCGCCTGCTTTGGCGGTTGCGGCTGCTACTCTCGCCTTCATTGCTTCAATTCTTGCGCGTGCCACTTCAGCAGGAGACTGGGTCGGGGCCTGACTTGGAGCCATCAGTCGAGCCTTAGCTGCTTCTGCTCGCGCGCGAGCTTCCGCGATCACCTTTGCCATGTCGGGTTTGTTCGTAGCTGAGCCGTTCGTAGCTGCGGCCGGCGAGGCATTATTGGATCGTGGGCGCTTGCTGCCATTTTGCAAATTGTTGTCGTCGTCCGGGTGAGGACGTTTCTCGACCATCATGTCGAAGGATTAAAACGCCAAAGGGGAGAACGGGACGCGGTTGTTTCGCAAGGTGGTGTTGAAAATTAGTGACGGCAACAACGAAGTTAACTTCGTTGACTTCAGCGCAAGGTTGTCACGCTACGAATCTTGGCGGGCGGTGAGCGCCGGCAGTACATTTCATCGTCAAAATTTCCGTCCCGCCATCGAAAAGTGCTGCTCACGAGCAAATCTCAGGGAGAAAGGTTCCTTTGGGCTTTGCCGGGCTAGGTTGCATTGGCTAATGGGACTACGCTGTTTATCATGAATATCTCGCAACCCGTATCTTCGGCCATCTCAGGCATCGAGTTTGGCTTTCTTTCGACCGACGACATCAAAGCTCTTTCCGTAAAGCGAATAACGAATCCAACGACCTTCGATTCCCTGCTGCATCCAGTTCCCGGCGGCCTACATGACTCTGCTTTGGGAGCGTTTCTTGATAATCCGTATGTAAATCAATTATAACAGCGTCACAATACTTCTAGTCTTTAGGTAATAAAATCTAACATGAAGCTTTTGTAATCAGATGCTCGACATGCAACCTAGGAAAATTCGGGTGCCCGGGCCACTGTGGCCATATAGAGCTACCTATGCCCGTCTATCATCTCACTTTCATGGATCAATGCCTCCGTCTGCTTCGAGCAAAATGCTGTTACTGCCACCGCCTGAAGATGGCTCGCATTGAGGTCAACCGATTTATCTGCAAGCTTCGTTTGATTCGATATGGTCTTCTCCAAGAGGCTGAGGGTATTGATCACTTGGATACATACAAGAACAAGAATAAGGCAGCTTCCGGTGCAGGGGATGACTCGGAAACATCTGAAGAGGAGGATGGTGACCATATAGTCGCACAAAGGAACACATATGTTAAGAAAATGATCAACCAAGCCGGGGTAAGGAGAAAGGCCGAACAACGTATAGAAAAGACGGAAGCCATAAGTGAAGCTCGCCGAGCCGTTATTAAAGAGTTTCTTCTAGAACTCACAAAAGGCAGAAAGTGTCACAGCTGCCAAGGGTGAGGCTATTTTGAAATTCAAAGGACCTTATGCTAACACTTCCTAGTTTGAATCCAAGTTTCCGAAAAGATCGTTACGTGAAGATATTTCGGAAACCTCTCAATGCAAAAGACAGAGCTGCGATGGTCCAGGCGGGTAGGAAAATGGAAAATCCTGTCGACATCCTGAAAAGGAGGCACAAACAAGCTGAGAAAAGGCATGGTATACAGTCGGACGAAGGTGTTGCTGATCTAACATCTTCAAATGAAGATGAAGACGTAGATATGCTTGATGCAGAAGATGCCGCAGATGGAACCCTCATTGCCATAGATGCGGCCACAGTATCAACTAGGAATACCGGTAAATCTGCCAAAGACCAGGATTTACAGGAATACATGACTCCATCAGAAGTTCATGCGTCGTTAACACTTCTTTTTGAACAAGAAGAAGAAATACTGCGCCTGGTATACAGTCCTCACTCACGGGCCAAAAAGGGCACAGCAATCAAGGCAGAGATGTTTTTCATCCAAAGTGTCATTGTTCCTCCAAACAGATATCGAAATGAAGACAAAACTGGTGACACGATATCTGAGTCGCCGAAGAATTCATTATATAAAAACGTCCTCACAGCTTGCGAACTTATGCGACAGATACACAGTGAAATCAATGGCCAAGAAAATGAGGCGGGGTACCGTAAACGCGACTTCAACGACTTCCAAAATGCCTGGGTGAACCTTCAGGGGGCTGTCAATTCCGTTATCGACCGAGACAGCAATCCTATTCAAGGCAACGCAGGGAAGTCAAATGCGGATGGAATCAAGCAAACCCTTGAGAAAAAAGAAGGACTCTTTCGAAAGAACATGATGGGAAAACGGGTTAATTTTGCGGCCCGTAGTGTGATCTCACCGGATCCTAACATTGAGACGAACGAGATCGGTGTACCTCCAGTCTTCGCAATCAAATTAACTTATCCAGAACCCGTTACTAATCATAACTTTTATGATCTTAAAGAGGCTGTGCTCAATGGACCGGATAAGTGGCCTGGCGCTGTTGCGGTTGAGAACGAAAATGGTCAAGTGATCAATCTGAAAAGGAAAAATTTCGAGGAACGACAAGCACTTGCCAATCAACTACTCGCTCCTTCAAACAACAATGTCAACGGCGCTAGGAACAAAAAGGTGCATCGGCATCTTAACAACGGCGACATAGTGATCATGAACCGGCAACCTACTTTACATAAACCCTCTATGATGGCACATCGTGCAAGGGTATTGCCAGGGGAGAAAACGATACGAATGCATTATGCCAATTGCAACACGTATAATGCAGATTTCGATGGAGACGAAATGAACATGCATTTCCCACAAAACGAAATTGCTAGAGCTGAAGCTGCGACAATTGCGGATACTGATCACCAGTATCTTTCAGCGACCGCTGGAAAACCCTTGCGAGGATTGATCCAGGATCATATTTCTATGGGAGTATGGCTCACAAATCGTGATACCTTCTTCAACCGTGAGGACTATCAACAGCTGCTTTATGCTTCGCTTCGACCAGAAGATAGTCACACAACATCCGGAACACTTCTCACCGTACCCCCCGCGATCTTCAAACCAAAAGCTATGTGGACCGGAAAGCAAGTGATTACTACCGTATTGAAGAATATTCAACCCCCAACTCACCCAGGCCTAACACTGACCTCGAAATCCCAAACAAATGCCAAGTTATGGGGCCAAGGTTCAGAGGAGCAGGCTGTGATTTTTCATGAGGGCGAGCTTCTCTGCGGCATTCTTGATAAGAGCCAGATTGGCCCAAGTGCTGGAGGGTTTGTCAATGCGATTTATGAGACGTACGGTCATACTGTAGCAGGCAGGCTCTTGAGTGTTCTTGGTCGGCTCCTTACTAAATTACTGCACATGCGTGCCTTCTCGTGTGGCGTGGAAGACCTGGTACTAACCGACGAGGGAGACCGCGCTCGACAGGAAATGCTAAAGGGTGCAGACAAAATTGGACTAAAGGTTGCCGCGAAGTACGTTTCATTAGATGAAGAGACCACGAACTCGAATGACCCAGAATTGCGAAGAAGACTGGAGCAAGTACTGAGGGACGACTCAAAACAGTCAGGTCTCGATGTATTAACCAATGGCCAAACGAAAGATTTGTCATCAACCATTACGGAAGCTTGTTTGCCTAAGGGCCTTATCAAGCCATTTCCAAAAAATCAAATGCAAGCCATGACTGGCTCTGGCGCAAAAGGCAGTCAGGTCAATGCAAACCTCATTTCCTGCAACCTTGGGCAACAGGTTTTGGAAGGTCGACGTGTGCCCGTCATGGTAAGCGGGAAGACATTACCATGCTTTAAGCCTTTCGAATCTAACATACGAGCTGGTGGCTACATTACGGACCGCTTTTTGACTGGCATAAGACCTCAGGAGTACTACTTCCACGCTATGGCTGGACGAGAGGGTCTTATTGACACCGCTGTCAAAACTTCACGTTCTGGTTACCTCCAAAGATGTCTTATTAAAGGAATGGAGGGCCTTAAAGTCGAATACGATACCTCTGTTCGCGACGCCGACGGTAGCATGATCCAATTCTTATATGGAGAGGATGGCTTAGACACGACGAAACAAAAGTATCTTAATGACTTTAAGTTTTTAGCGGAGAATTTCTTCTCTTTGTTCCAATCCTTGAATATGAGTGAGGATTTTGCAAAAATCCAAAGTCCAGAAGCTGCAGAATGGACAAAGGCGGCCTTCAAGAAAACTAGGAAAACTGGAGACCCTGCGGCGATGGATCCCGCGCTTTCGGTATATTCGCCAAGTCGATTTAGTGGCAGCACTTCCGAAAAGTTTTATGCTGCTAGAAAAGAGGTTTGTTCGATATAATTGATGATTATAATACCTTTCTAATATAGTTTTCTAATAGTATTGCGACACGAATCCCGACAAACTCCTCAAGAAGAAGAAGAAGGATCCTGAAGGTCTTGTGGTCCGGAAAAACTTTGAAGCTGCACTTGATGTCAAATACCTTAAGTCTATTATTGAAGCAGGCGAAGCTGTCGGGGTGGTCGCAGGGCAATCCGTTGGAGAACCCTCTACTCAAATGACACTCAATACTTTCCACTTGGCAGGACATTCGGCAAAGAACGTCACGCTTGGTATACCACGTCTTCGCGAAATCGTTATGACTGCTAGTGCCAACATATCTACTCCGACAATGACTCTACACCTACATCCTGAGATATCAAAGGAAGACGGCGAAACTTTTGCGAAAAGTATCAGCCGATTACCCCTATCTGCCGTCGTCGATAAGGCTACTGTGGTTGAGAAAATTGGTAAGGGTACGGCATACGATCAGGCGAAGGTCTATAAAATTCGTTTAGACTTTTATCCATCTAAAGAGTACTGCAAGGAATACGCCATTAAGGCGGAAGATATCATAATAGCTCTTGAAAAGAAGTTTATCCCTCGTCTACAAAAGATGATTCGAGCAGAGCTGAAGAAGAAAGGCCAAGAAAAGTCTTTGAAAACAGCCACAAAGTCTGACGCCTTGCCCACCATCGGAGCATCAGCAGGCGTTGTAGAACAAGAGACATCACGCCCAGAGGCGGAGAGAGAAGGCGGTGATGACGATGAAGATAGTGATGGAGGCGAAAATGATGGCGATGCTACCAACGCGAAGCAACGGGGCAACCGAGAAGATAGCGTTGAGTTTGACGCCCCAGATGATGATGAAGAAGCCATTGTCGCCCAAGGCCGCAGAGACGCATCTCCAGACGTGGAAATGGAGGACGAAACTTACGGCGGCAGCCCGCGCGAAGGGAATACTCCTGCCCCCTCTGACGCTGAATCTGGATCCGACGATGAGTCCGAAACTGAAACCCAAGTTGTCACTGAAGATCCAGCCGCACGAGAAGACCGAATCAAGACTCTTTATTCGGATGTTTCCAAGTTCAAATTTGACAATAAATCAGGAGAGTGGTGCGAAATCACTTTCGAGTACGATGCTTCGACAGCTAAACTACTCATGTTGCATCTTGTGGAAGACGCTTGTCATTTCGCTACCATCCAGGTCATTCCCGGTATCGCCAGCTGCGTTGTGTCCACCCGCGATCTTGTGACAAACAAAGACACTGGTATACCAATCGTCATGACTGAGGGTGCGAATCTGGTAGCTATGCGTGAATACCAGCATATCATCGACCCCCACCGTATCTCAACGAACGATATTGCAGCTATGCTACGTCTGTATGGTGTTGAGGCATGTCGTGCTTCTATCATCCGCGAAATGCACGCTGTGTTTAGCGGTCACGGTATCTCAGTCGATCACAGGCATCTCAATCTCATTGCAGACACGATGACAAGAGGTGGTGGGTACACACCTTTCAATCGAATGGGGCTTAAGAGCAGCGTGAGCCCATTCATGAAGATGAGCTTTGAGACTACGGTAGGATTTTTGCGTGATGCGGTGCTGGAGGAGGATTGGGATGACTTGACGAACCCTAGCGCGCGGATTGTGGTAGGGAAAATGAGCAAGGTTGGAACAGGCGCGTTTGATGTTCTGATGCCTGTTGCTTAAATGTACTCGCTCAAGCTTTCCTGGACTGAGGTTGGCGCACACGGTCGGCAGTATGGATTGGCGTTTTGCTCGGAAGTTTTGGTTACATATCACTGTTTAAATTCTTACATGTAAGAATCACCTAGCCTGGAAAAATTGGCAATGGCGCAAATGTAGACTACCCAGAGTTGCTCGACCACTTCTTGTCCTTTTCTTACAATACAATTATCTTAAATTACGGCGTTCAATGCTCCGCTAAACGTCCGTTATGTTCTATGACTCACGCAAAGGTATCTTTGATGCTTGATTCACGAAGTAGAGAGTAGAGTAAGATTCTCGAAAGAGGGAGAGAGAATTCTGTCTCATCTTCGGAGTAGCTTAGACCCCTTGTGTAAATCCATATGAAGTGATGAGAACAAGGAATTAGTCATTCATGTCTGCACCCCGATCAGCAACGTAGGGGCATGTTGTAGGGTCAGTATTGGAAGACTGGTCATATTGTCTGCAACATGGCTAGATCCATGCGTCTCTTTATAGCAGTTACGTTACCTCTGCCTTTTCGACCCTCTACCACCTCTATTACTTTTCCCTTTGCCCTTGGCTGCGCCGCTTCCGCCGCCACCACCACCACCGCTCCCGCCAGCCATCATAACTCTTACCTTTCCTACTGGCACAATGCCGAAAATCTCTGCCTCCTTCCAGCTTCTGATCAATTCAACCTCCCTTGGCCATATCCTCTCCCTATCCTCGCTATTCTTGTCAACAGCTCTGGGATCCTTTCCCGCAGCATCCCATCGGCCGAGAATTTCCTTAACCGCCTTACCTTTCTTCGTGACACCAGGTTGCAACTTGACTTTATATTTATATGTTGCCAATGCAGACCAAGGCGCACAGACGGGTATGGCGGCTAAGAGCTCATCACCTGGTAGCGGACGGCCCGTGAAGGTGTCAAGCCCCACGAGCTCTAGTCTTGCGGCTTCCTCGTCAACTATGTCCTCATCGCCTGCGGCTTCAGTTCCGTGTGCTGCCCGTCGTGCTTCCTCTGTCGCTCGTCCTAGCGCCTGGGTCCGGAGGTGTTGCTCCCGCCTGCGCTGCTTCTGGGCCATTGCTTCCTCTTCCTTGGATTTCTTTGCCTGTGCCTGCGCCTCTGCAGCTTCTTGGCCAACTTTTGAGCCAAGAAGACGTAGAGCTAGGGCGCGGTCTTCCTCATCCTGATCGGCATATTTCGTTGCAAGCTTCTTAGCTTTGTTTCGTTTACCTCGTGGGAGAGGGCCTTTGTTTGCTTTGCTTGTTGGGTTTGAGGATGATGGCGTGGGCGTTTCACGAGTTTTGGTGGCAAGAGACGCAGTTTCATCAACCTCTGAGGCCGTTTCCTCCTTATCCGTTTCTGGTCCACGGGCTGAAGGAGGGCTAGAGGCACTTGGTGTAAGGCTGGGTGATTGGCCTTTCCGGAGAAGACGGCGTTCACGAGCGGAGAGGTGGCGAGAGCCGGATTTCCCCTGCGTTTGTACAGAAGCTATTGACGGAGCCTCTTGCTCTTTCTCATCGCCGGCTAGCTCTACCTTACTTATCTCGGGCTCAATACGCTGGGGCCCATTACTTGTCGTGTCAGCTGCACCCTGAATTTCATCTTCAGAATCCGATTCTTGTTCGTTTTGCACTGATTGGAGACCACCTGTTGATTGTAATGGATTGTTATGGCCTCCTGGCTCAGACTCTGCATCACTATTGTCTGAAGCAGACTCTAGTTTCGCGTCAGGGAAGTCTTCATCGCTATCACTGTCCGATGCCGCTTCTGGCGCATGTTCCCCCAGATCATCTTCGTCGGGCTGTAATGCCGCGCTTTCTACTGCATTATCCTCGGAAATTGTTCGATCTACTAACCTATGCTTAACATGTCTTGCCTTGCTTTCTTCGCTGATTTGAAACATGACAGCAAAGCCTAGAATTAGTTGCGCTGGTGGTAGGAAGTTTTTCTTGCCCCGTATCATGAAGCCTCCAGTGGTCAAATATTCACCAGTTGGTGCAGTCTTGGACACTTGGTCGGAGTTCACCCACCAGGCGGACATGACAGCCTTTGATTCCCACGCATCCGAGGTTGCAACCGAGAGATTACCAGCTTGAGAAAGAGTCGAGGGGGGGATTGGGGCATCTGGAGTAGAAGGGTTATTTTTGATAATGACGGAAGCTGCTCCATGCAAGTCTGCATGAACATAAACGTCCCCTTTCTTGAGATACCGACTGTATAATATCTCGTTCTGTTGGGCATCTTTACCACTAATATGTGTCAGCTTTTGATATACGCACGTATTCGAAGCGCTAAATGACATACGTACCCAAGGACTAGATACCCATCTGAAGAGAGAAAGTAAATAAACTTCTCGAACCAAAATTGCTTCCGCACTGGCCGAAGCACGTCTTTCTCCTGCTTTAATCCTTTTTTGAGGTCCGCAGTAACCTTTCTCTCCGTGCTCTTGAGCGCTTTTGACGAAGCTAGTACTGTTTTCTCTTCCTTCACGGCAGCGCTTTTCTTCTGGTCATAATACTGGCTAGCATTGGCCCAGGGGGACAGACCTAGGTCAATATCAATAGCCAACCGGTTGTCAGCGGGCTTTGGAGGTGCCTTTTGCTTTTTCTGAGGTTGGTCTTCTTCACTATCCGAGTCCCCACTAACTGAACTTGTTTCATATCCCTCTTCTTCCGCTGCAAGATTCGGTTCGTCAAGCAAAATTGTGACGGTATTTTCGTAAAGCTTCAATGGCAGCTTGATCATTTGGGCAACGGGATTGCGTTGACCCTGTTCCCTCTCTATCAGCCTTGCAATTTCAACCCAATCCATACCTTGTCCAATGAGTCCATTTACTGCTACAGTCGCTTCTTGAACCCGATCAATGTTTGCTTGAATGGCTTCTGCTTTTCTAATATTCAGCTCTTGTACTTGCTGAAGCCCACCTATCCGCTTAGCATGTTCTTGACGCGCTTGTTCTAGCTTCTTCTTTGCATTCATTTCGCGCTCATGTAATCGTGACTCTAGCTTCTGCCCCTCTATTGATGAAAAAAACTCATCTACGGTCTTATTAAATCCCTCGAATTCTAAGAATGTGTATTCAGAGTCCTCAAACTGACGGGGCCGGAAGGGGTGGAAGTCATCGTAAAGAAGTTCAGACACCTTTTCATTATCGAGAGCCTCGGCAGATCTCTCTCTCGGTTGGTTAGCAGCCGGGTTTGGCTTTGCCAGAATATAGCCTGTGCTAGTGTCTCTACTCATGATACCTTCCACTACTTTCTTCGCTTCTTCTAATGCGGCTAGTAACTTGTCTAGGAGGGATCCGTCTTCCAGCACCTGCTCCGGTTTTATGCTGGCATCGAAGTTGGCCGTGGTCAGAGCATGATCAATAAGTAGAGGCGGAAATTCGGTTATCGAAACGGCTAATGCCTTCCTGAGAAGGTCCTTAGATTGCTTCTTGGCCTTCTTCCCCGTCGATTCGAGGTCCTGTTGCTTCTGTATAGCTTTCCGAAGTCCTTCCTGAACCCTTTCTTTTGTTAGAGGAGGTGTTCCTCCATAATTCTGCCGTAATGACAGGTTATACTGCAGACCTATCCGAAGCTTCTCATGCTCAGCACCCTCGTCAACATTCCGTAGTAAGGCTAGTATATTCAAATCTCCATCGGTAAGTACGATATTGCCACCGGCATAGAACTCTAAGTAGAGTTTGTATAACCCATCTGAGAATTGAAATTCTATTATCCGGTCTGTACCAACTTGGGAAATTGATGTCACTCTTCTAGTCTTGAGGAATTTCCGTAGGCGGGCTACAAAGGGTGACGGAGCAGCCGCCGTGGAGCGCGCATAGCTTGTGAGGTGGCATCGGAATCCAGAGTCGATGATCAACTGCTCTCGATGATCGGGCTTGTGGAATTTGAAAAGAAATATGCGCTGCAATAAGCATTAGCGCCAGGGCTTTTCTGTTAGAAGCCGGAATCATTACTGAGGACAAATCATAAATGTTTGTAACTCGGAGTGGACAGAGACTCTTAGATAGCTCATGAGCAATAACCTAAGGTAGATTAACACTAGATACTCTACGAAGTGGGAGATAACCTTTCTACCTTAACATCTAAGGAAGAAAACCTTTGTTTCATGATTTCGTGCCGAAAGTGGTGTGTTGCCGCGGGGTTGTCTAAGAGAATGACGATTTGCAAGCGTTGGGGTGCCAAGGCTAAAATGTGGCGGGAGGGGCACAAGGGGCGTAGGGCTGAACAACAGTCATAAGCATAGCGCATGGACACAATCTGTGCAAATGCCTTAGATTGACTCGAATTTGCGTCATGGCTTAGTTCATGCCGAAGCATCTGGCATTGGCGGCTCTTAGCCACGAAGTAGGTTTCCTCGTGGATGAGGAGCGGTTTCATGTCGCCAAAGGGTCGAGGACACAATCTCATAGAGCGTCCTGCTCCTATTTGGAGATCTGCGAAGATTATGGGGCCGCAGGGCTCTATTCATCACCATTGCTCAATAACTTTGATCAGGTCCACGCTTTCCTGAAACGCCAACGCCAGAATTTCCACCCATAAACTCTATTCATAGCCCCTGCCGTAACCTTTCCGCGAGATGGCGTTTTCCAAACTCCCACGCATTCAGTAGACCTTGTTCGGAAAGGTCGATGCTCTTCATGGTTGTCATGTCCTGTGCTGGTGGACGGCTAACTCTAGATGCGACAATAACTGGGTCTGTTTCTAGGATGATTCCATCATCAACGAGTTCGTCAATGGCAAGTGACTGTTATGTGGTTAGCAAATTATATGTAGATATGTAATATACCTACAACTAAGTCGTAGTTTTCTACGATTGTTCTCTTATCAACTGAGCTCCTAGGAAATTTTAGTTGTTGGATATAGCAGTAAGATACTCTAGCATCTTACTTAAGGAGGATGTTGAGGGAATCTCGCAGCGCGAGAACAACGCTAAAAGCCTGTTAATTCCCCCGAGCCCGATTTTGAAGGGTCTAAAACCTTACCTGTACAAAAGCACTTCGTTTTCGTCTGCTCCGCCCACAACATACAACATTACGTCGCTTTCCATCTTGAACACACATATTTTGTTGTCAAAGAGGATGATATCCGAAGTTTGCTTTGCCGTCTTTTCTAACAGTCCTTTCTCGAAGGCTTTCTGGTCTTTCAATGTTGGGTATGGGTTTGCGCCAGGGTAGTTGGTGGAGTTAGCCGGAGTACCGGTCGGTGGATGCGGTGCGGAATAGTATCTGGCGAGGACTCTCGAGGAGTCATCCGTAGCTATAATGAAGAGGTAAGTTAGGAGCTCTTAAGATTAGAATTATATTGTTTGAGTGTAGAAGAATTGCCAAACATACAGAGGATGAGGATAGCGTTCACCGAGAAGAGAGAAAGGTTGGGCGCCATTTTGAATGGTGTCTGGCTTTCGGAAGTCTAATGTAAGAGCGTACACATAAAGATCTCGGGAGTTTCTTGTCGTAAGGACTGATATGTGCTCCCCGCTAGTTGCTGAGCTCCACGAAGCCTAAGTTGCTGTAGCGGGGGTATCAATTAATGCTGTCCTTTTCGAATACACAAATAGGAGTTATCTTTCGCCGACGTCCCGAAAGCTTAGCTCGAAAATTAGAGCCGCATCGACATATTTGGTCAGTACCTCAAATAACTCTGCACATCTGTTTGGCTCACATGAGAAGCGCAAAATAAAAATCGTGAATGGCTCTATTGGAGCTTTTAGTACTCTACTGATTTAGAAATGCCACCAAAATTCTCATTGACCTCCCTCATCTGCCCGGCAGCTCCATTCCTCGTGCCACTCTCAACACGCAGAGCTCTCCGTGCAACAGAACGATGTCTTTGGCCGTTGGTTATACCGAGCACTTACGCATCATACGCAACAGAGGCCCGACGGCCTTCAAAATTTTTGCGTCGTGTCAAGCGAGAGAAGGCAAATGTTACCAGATTATTTGTACCCTCTCAAGAACCTCGAGAGGTGAGTACACACTCGTTGCAGGGCAAATGCACAACGCTTACTCTTCAAACAGCCTCTAGATGATTTTCGCAATCTCGTCAAAGAAGGAAAACTCGATAAAGTGATGAAAATAT
Source organism: Glonium stellatum (assembly GCA_001692915.1). Taxonomy (NCBI): domain Eukaryota; kingdom Fungi; phylum Ascomycota; class Dothideomycetes; order Gloniales; family Gloniaceae; genus Glonium; species Glonium stellatum. Next base: position 2,450 of record KV748849.1, on the reverse strand, counting down.
ATCCTGAAATGGTTGAACGGTCTCTTTTGAATTCCAGAGACACCCTAGCAATCGCCTTGCTTATCCATAATACTTTTCGAAGGAGTCCAACCCAGGCGCAGACTGTACCAAAAATTCTACCCTACGCAGTGCTTTTAGTCAACGACATACGAGCCAAAGCAATTCCACCGGAACGTGCCGCCCATGTCCATCTTATATCCTTCTTTAAAGTCTCTCGGCAATATAACAAAGGATACAACTTTTGGACATGGCTGGCCAAGCAGAGCGATGAATACGTCGACCAGGCAGTGTATGGCTCTGCGATTGAGATGCTGGCATATCAAGGCGCCACGAGCTTGAAGGAACTCGAAAATATTTATAGTCAGGCGCTTAAGAGGTTCCCTGGTTATTTTGCAGAGTACCACCTGTCTCCCGAAGCAATTGTGGTGGATAAAACGCAGCCAACCTCAATCCCCAGCCTCCCTATGACATTGCTTCAGGGAATCCTGACAGCACGACTGTTGCATGGCGATTGGAGGAAAGCATATCTCGCACTTGAAACCGCGCTCCGACTTTATCCTACACAAACTCCGGTTCGGTTTTTCGAACTCTTTGCGCTTGAGAGGCCTGTGGTAGAGAGTTACACGGCATTTCTGGTGGCGTGTCGTGCGGGCATTGTTCTTAAGCCGGACCGACTTACAGGATTGCTAAACAGATTAGTGGGGGAGCTACATTCCTGTTCCTCAGAGGATAAGCTGACAGTGTTGCGTGGCATGGTCACTGCTATTCATGCTTACTTGGGAGCAGGGGGATCGATAGTGGGCTTCCATTTGAGCACTCTAATCAAAGGATTCCAAGCATTACTTCCCAACTTGAGCCCTGGCACTCCTTACGGGCCCGACCACTCGGATAATAGGGATCTGATTGTTGCCACTGCACAAAAAGTAGTTGTAATGTTTGCGCAATCTGGCGTAAGTCCGAGTCTCTCAACATTTGGAAGCCTAATCGGCTTAGCTGGGAAAGCCATGGTTCCGGATATGATTGCGTCAACTCTGAAAGATATGGTAACATTTGGGGTTACTCCAGACCATATCATACACAGAGCTATTCTTACGGCTGCCAGTCAGATTGCAGATCCCCAATTGGTTGAGTCTAGCTGGAAATCGCTCGTTGCGTTCGTTGAAGCAGAAGGCCGGCAGCCTAGTTCGCCGGACTGGCGGGTTTTAGCAAAGGCTGCACATAGATCACAGCATCTTGCTTATCTGGACCAGCAGACAAAGGAACTTAGCCACGCTATGACTGAAGAAATCATGTTGAGAATCCAAATGGATCTGAACAAGATGGGGGTACTTTCACCATCTGAAGAACCGAGTAGCGATATCGACACCGCTGCATTGTCATTGCAAATGGAGATGATACTGAATCAAGTCGCCCAAGTCGTCGAGTTGCTCAAATCTGACCGTCTGCTAGACTTCTCCCAGTCGCCAGTTCCTATGTTCCTCGAACCATCCCGTCCGACTCTTGGCTCTGTCGATGACCTGCGAGCCGTATACGAGGAACTTACAACTGACCCAAACCAGCCACCACCGGAAAAAGCAACTACTCCAAAAGCTGTCAGTCCCACTGGGCTACCGCTTGACGAGCTTCGTTTCGAAAACTGGGTCTCGGTTCATGAGCTCATGAATGAAGCAGAGCTACATGAAAAGGAGAAACAGAAGCTCATCGACGTGGCCATCACTGCCGGCGAACCCCTGCCAAAGAAGAAGCTCCCTCTCACACTTCGCAGGGCATCTCCTACTCCTGACAGCCGGATTCTCGAGAATACCGCGGCACACGATCAGCTTCCGAATCCCGGGACTCCGACTGTGTCCGGGTTACGGGAGCGCATCCTCATACTCCGTGGCATTAGAACCGCGCCTGTATAGGGATGCTTAGCCGGCTATAATATATAGTACCACCCCATAATGCAATTTAAAAATAGAACGTTTCGTATATTGGTCGTATACCATAACGGTTTTATATGCTACATCTCGCATGAACGAACCGTCCATCTTGCATCATCGTATTAATATCTCTTGCAACGCTACGAAGTATGAGCACAGCCACCGCATTAGCAACGCGATGTCTTGCAACCACGCATTCATTTCGCGTGCGCCGGGACGACCTTCTTCGCCCGATAGCCGTGCCGACAATCTGCTTTCCAGTGCAACCCATTCATCTCGCATCGACTAACCGAAGAGAGAAGAAAACGGCCGTGCAGCTGCCCCATCTCGCGTGCGCGGAAGAGGAAGAGAAGCAGAAGACCGCAGCGCAACGGCTGCCAGGTGACCAGCATGCACTGTACCGTACCGTACTGTCCTGTACTGTCCTGCGCTGCGCTGCACTGCGCGCAACTGCACCGCACGCACGCACGCACCGCACAAACGCAGGCCGAGAGATTCACATGCTATCAAAACCGGTTGCCTAGGGCC